>CM056841.1:2219609-2252109 GCA_029853015.1 Chelidonichthys spinosus
AGAGGGAGAGAAGAGACAGGAGGGAGAGAAGAGACAGGGGGACGGGAGAGAAGAGACAGGAGGGAGAGAAGAGACAGGAGGGACAGGAGAGAAGAGACAGGAGGGACGGGAGAAAAGACAGAAAGGTTACTAACAGCTGAAACATGTCAACTGGACGGAGACACAACTCATTCAGAATGAAACAAGACATGAACAGAACAACAAGAATGTAAACAATGTATCAGCTTCCTGTAGAGAGCACACACACACACACACACACACACACACACACCTGGAGCAGTGTGTGACGCTAAACTTCAGCATAGTGTCCTGTTAGCATCCAGTTATGTTCTAACAAAGAGAAATCCAAACCACACGAGGAGAAAACGTCAACTTCCAAAATCCTCCAGTGTTCATCCACAGCAGCCGGGACAGAGTGAGAGAGGGAGAGCAGAGGACAGTGGACTGGTTCTCTCTCACTCTCTCTCTCCCTGTCTCTCCCTCTCTCTCAGCCTCGCTGGAACATCCCATATCCTTTTCCTCTTCAGTGTTTATTACTGGAGCTCTCGTGTCAACAGAATAGACTGGTCAACATCAGTAAAGGGGCTGTGTGTGTGTATGTGTGTGTGTGTGTGTGTGTGTGTTGTGTGTGTGTGGTTGGATTCAGAGCAGTAGACCAGGAGTCAACCACTGTCCCCAGCCGATCACCTCAAAAGTGGAGTGATGTAGGCAAAGCTAACCCAGCTTGGAGCTAAGGCTACTCCATTACCCAGCATGCACCTGGCTGTCTGATGTCTGGTTGCAGGTGAATGATAATGGATGATATAAGACTTGGGTCTTATATGTGGTACTGCCACATCGTACAGAGACCTGGTCCTTCATAGTTCATCCCGGATCAAGCAGACCATGACAGAGACCAGGACTCTGGGGGGACAAGAGGAGGTGGACTCTGTCTCTACATCAATGATGCTTGGTGCTCAACAACAGTCAGAGTTGATGGACAATGTTTTCCTGATTATGATGTCGGTCATTTGATGATTTATTTCTCCATCATATATACTTCTATCTCACTTGTTTACTTCCTCACATTGTTACTTTACTTCTCTTCGCTGCATCATCTCCCTCGTTTCCTTCCCGTCCTCCTCTTTTTATTATCCGCCATCAAACATGATGACAGTGATAATGAAGGAGGAATGTTTGTAACACACACCTCCTCTCCCTGATGGTAATCTAATCATTAATGAGACGGAACTCTAAAGATCTCAAAAAACCTAATAATCCAGATCCACAATGCTTCCCTCATATTGCCTCCATTTGTAAAAAACAACACTCAGTTTGGTGACTGGAATTGTGCGAATCAAAGATGATGCCTTGTGTGGAATGTATCAGTTTGGTATGAAAAAAAAAAAAAATTTAATTTAATAAAAGATATTAAATTTATCTTTCCAGCTAAGATAAACAGTGTCATCTCATCATCAACATCAACTAACAGGAGAGCAAGTTCATGCAAAATAGTGTCTGGAGGCTTCTTGATTATGAAGCTATGATGAACGGAAGACAGAAAGAAGTGAAGTGAAGTTATTTTTCAATGTCAAGGTAAGGAGGATGAAAGTTTTTGCTTATTTGTAATTAAAATATAAGAATCGGTATCTACTGTAGCAACGCCTCTAGTTTTATTGATAGATAGCGAGATTTCTGCATTCAAAAACTATACAAGAGTATCTATTGTTGATGGTCACAGCACTACTTTTTCAAAATGACAATTACAAACAGGAAGAAACAATGTTATTTTGAATGAATTGCAGACTTTACTGTCAATGGTTTTCACTTTGAAAATTGTTAAGGTGTGTTCACACCAAACCCACCTCCATGTAGGCACCGACAATGTTTTGTCAGTCAAGGCTGCAACAACCTGCTGAGGAAGTCCCAGATACGCTGCGTAATCACAGGGCGTCCTGTATGAGTTCACGACATCACCCAGAGGAGCTCGTGGGTTTCATAGGGTCGTATTCAGTGTGAGTAGTAAGAGACACACTTCGGCTGGTTTACTACAGCGGTATGCGCTGAAATCAAACAATGCAATAAACCGATCAAAAGTGATGCAGAAATAACGGCACAACAATGACTATTTGTAAAAAGGAGGTTTGTTCGGTCCGTCTGCAAGACGATAGGCAAATAACTTTTAAAATGCTTATTTTCCTGAATGGCAAATTATTTAAAATCACCTCAAACAGGCGTGTTCTGACGAGTGTATTTGTGTCTTTGCATTGACTTTATTTGCAAATTATGAATAATTTTCGTCACGTTTGGTGTGAATAATTTTTTTCCCCATCACCTCTGACACCTGAGTGAGGATCCTTATATTAACTCAGTGGTCCTCTCTGGGGGGGTCAGCATGTGTTGGCAGCAGATGGAGGCTGAGCGTCGCCACTGTTTTAATACCAACATCTGGGTACGCCAGATGTGCAGGAGCTGGAGGGAGGGGAGGGGGGCTCTTCCTGGGTCTGATCTAACCAGCCGTGCAACACCATAGCTGGGATTGCTGCACTACTTCAGTACCCTGCATGTGGAGGAGAGCCAGGCCAGGGGACCCCCCCCCCCCCCCCCGAGAGTCCTGGGGAAGAACTGGAGAGACGCGTCGAAAAAGCTTGAGTACAGCTGAGAAGAAGAAAAACTGTCAGGTCTGTCCACGACTATGTGGAAACACAACAGTCTTCTTGTGACAAAAAAGTCATCACATGCTTCAAGTCCAACCCTGACTAAACCTCACATTACATAATTACATCCTCAGTTTGAAACATGTGGTTAAGAAAAAAACTAAAAAAGCTACAAAACTACAAAGTTCGATTTAGTCAACAAAACTACTTAGTTATATTAAGTCAACAAAACTACATAGTTAGATCTACACAACAAAACTACATTATTAGATTAAGTTATGTTAGTTTAATTTAGAATAATGTTCGGTGCTAAAAGCAACTTTCCCAGATCTTGCCCTGAACACATCCAGGTACATCAGTGAATGACTCTTAGCAGGAGTCATTTTGAAATGACATAACCACTTTGGTTGTGGAGCCTGTTGACTCCAGGGAAGTGAATAGTGTCTCCAGTAGTGCTGGCAGTATAGACTGTAGGTGGATGTAGTCATCGTGATGTCACCTATTGGTTTGTGGACTACAGTTTTGAAGTTCAACATTTTTGCAACCAGTGAACAGATGTGAACATATTTGGACTGCGGAGGAGCGGCGGATGGAACTGAACAGTGTTAATCTTTGTAAGCTTTATTGAAGGCAACTGGACCTGGTTTAGGTTTTTGAAGTTGTTTCTCCTCTCATCCAAGAGGCTTCTTCAATTCTTACTGACTAGTGGGGGGTTCAGATGTTTAACCTCGTGTCATGTGACTACTGGACTGTGTGTGTCCATCCTCTGAAGTCTGCAACCTTGGGGTCATCCTGGACTCCACCCTCCACCCTCTCCTTCCAGTCCCACATCAAATCTATCTCCATATCCGCCTACTTTCACCTCCGAAACATCTCCAGACTTTGTCCATCCCTCTCCGACTCTGTGGCAGAAACCCTGATCCACGCCTTCATCACCTCCCATCTGGAGTCCTGTCTGGGGTACCCACCAAAACCCTGGACAGGCTCCAATACGTACAAAACTCCACTGCCAGGGTTCTCACCTGCACAACCCTCATCCACCTCCACTGGGTTCTAATCAACTTCCACATAAAATACAAATCCTCCTTCTCACCCACAAACCCCTCCATTCCCTCGCCTCGTCCTTGTTCCATACACTCTAAAAAAGAATTCAGCGGATCGGTTACTACCACTTAATTAAATGCATGGCTTCAAAAGGAAAAAAAATCGAATGTTTTGATTTAGATACAACTTTTAAGTTACAAACATTATTTTGATGATATAATACTGTTGGTAATAACATCAATTAATATTGTGAGTCATTTAAACTCAAACTTCTGCATGAATTAATTTCAAACTAAATTCAAGGTGCAGTAATTTCATTGAATTGGCTTGAAGCCAACTTAACACACCTGGACATGTTCAGACAGTTAAGACGTTAGAGAACCTGTCGGCTGAACAAATACATTACATAGGGCATTTTCAAGGTGAGCATTATTCATTTCCAAAACATTTCAACTAAAGCCCTGAATTCGGGCGTATTCTGAAATGTGCTATGACCCATACTGGACTTATGTAGAGTTTAGGCTACACCTGTAAGTTGAGTCATATTTAGCAGTGAAATTTGGCCATCTTACCCTTTTGTTTAGTGTACCAGTGTTTCATTGAAGTCGGAAATCGGTAACTTCCAACTGCTGAGTCAGGCTCCCCCTAGTCTAAAGTGTTTGACCAGGTATATTTCATTACTGCTGACTCACAATGGAGGATCAACAGGCAGAGGCAACAGGCTGACGTCATACAGTCAACACTGTTGGGTTTCCAAAGGAACTCTGGGAGCTCTGCAGTTCCATTTACCGCTAAAAAGGCTGCGAGAAGCAACAGATCTCAAATCTTACAAGTACAACTTTAAGATGTCAAAATGTTCAAAATGAATGTGATTCTGTTCATTTCTCCCAAACATTGTGTGTTAAAAAGTTTCATACTGTTTAAAGACTGACTATCTGCTGGGGAAACACCTGTGTGCAGTTTTTGTACATTGATCTAAATGTTCTTTATAATGTGATATAAAAAAAAGTTGCAGGATCAAATACAAATGCACTTAAAAAAAAAAAGTGAATTACCTTACAATTTTGTTGTTGAATTAATTAATTTGATAAAAGCTTCACGAATAATAATATTTTAAAAAGCTAAAGAAGTGAAGAAAATATAACTGGAACAACTTAAAAACTGTCTTTATAATTATTGTAATAAAGTACATAACATTTACAAATCATTTTAAATAATGTTGAAAAACGAGTTGGAACGACTGCATTTTATGTGTAACTAACTTAAAAAACGTGTTTAATTCTACCAAAAATTAAATAGTTGCTAGTAAAAAATACCTTTGATTGCAGAAGAAAAGTAAATTCCCCCAACTCAATGTAGTGTGTTGGTTGAACTTAAGTTGTCATAACTTAAACTTAACTTAAAAAGATAAGAAATTGTTGCATTAATCTTTGTTGTTGAACCAAAGCATTTGTTTTTAGAGTGTTCTCCCCGTCTGCAACCTCCTGTCTTCAGACACTGGCCTGCTCTCCATCCCCCACACCAGACTCCATACCTTCAGTGTGACAGCCCCCACCCTCTGGAACCCCCCCCCCCCCCCCCCCCCACACACACACACACACACACACACAGTCATCAGATACACCTCATCCCTCCCCAAATTAAAAAAAAACTCCACAAAAACCATCTCTTCACCACAGCCTTCAACTTGCCCTAAACCTCTAACCATCCCAGTTCATTTTGTTTGTTTGTTGAATGTTTTTTTGGTCGGGTCTCATGTAAGGAACTATATGAATAAAGTAATTATTATTATGATTATAATTATAATTATTATAATTGTGTAGTAGATCAGATGAGTGCTTCTTGTGCATATATGTGTGTATAAACACGTACATCTGTGACTGTCTTGTACAGTTAAATACACACAGACGTTGGACTCAGAGTAGTGAGGAGAACAAAAAGGAAATGTGTCACATCCTGTGATACTGTGACTGGAAAACAAAAGAACTAAACCCCAGTTCAGTTGAAGGAGCAGAAACGTCATCTCTGATAATAAGTGAAGCAGAGGCACATCCCAAAAAATGACAAGTGATGAATAAACCATCAGGGCGGCTTTCAACAGGCTTTCAGCTCCAACTTAAAGCAGCTTTTCAAACCAGAAGCATCATTACATTGAAATCTCAGATACGCACTGAGACAAATTACAGCGAGGCGTCGTGTGAGTGGACTCCATGTGAGCTTTGCCTTGTTAAACTTTAACCACACGCTCTCATCTCTGCATCTCACATGACACCTCGAGTCTTGAAATACACATTAATATTGTCATTATCACAAGACACATGCTGTAACATCAAAGAGCTAGAGGCAGCACTGACGGAACACAAACGGCTTCATTTCAGCTACATGAATAAGACACTTCCATGCTCATCACATCAGAGCCAGTTGAAGCTGTTACTAACCAGCCAGTGAACGCTCATTAACGCTGCATGTTGCGCTCATGTCAGCTGGTTGTGGGTCACTGCTCCACATAGCTGTACTGAATTGGTGATAAGTTTAATACAATTGAATTATTGATCCTTTCAAAATGTCCTTTTCCTGACTTTTCTCAAACCAACACAACAAACTGCAATCAGCCTTCGAGGTTCGAACCTATCCATGGTTTAAGTCTGGCTGAAGTCCATCCTTCTTGCAATCAAAATAACATCAAGTTAGCATCAACTTAATTAGAGAGTAAACGAAGCAAATTAAGTCTGCAAGTCATAGAGAGACAGCACGTTGTTCAGGAACATTGGAGTTAGTCCAGAGACCAGACCAGACTATGTGGAGAAACCAGAGACTGTCTGTGGTCCCCCAGAGGTCTAGATAGTAGCTCACATTAGTCCAGAGACCAGACCAGACTATGTGGAGAAACCAGAGACTGTCTGTGGTCCCCCAGAGGTCTAGATAGTAGCTCACATTAGTCCAGAGACCAGACCAGACTATGTGGAGAAACCAGAGACTGTCTGTGGTCCCCCAGAGGTCTAGATAGTAGCTCACATTAGTCCAGAGACCAGACCAGACTATGTGGAGAAACCAGAGACTGTCTGTGGTCCCCCAGAGGTCTAGATAGTAGCTCACATTAGTCCAGAGACCAGACCAGACTATGTGGAGAAACCAGAGACTGTCTGTGGTCCCCCAGAGGTCTAGATAGTAGCTCACATTAGTCCAGAGACCAGACCAGACTATGTGGAGAAACCAGAGACTGTCTGTGGTCCCCCAGAGGTCTAGATAGTAGCTCACATTAGTCCAGAGACCAGACCAGACTATGTGGAGAAACCAGAGACTGTCTGTGGTCCCCCAGAGGTCTAGATAGTAGCTCACATTAGTCCAGAGACCAGACCAGACTATGTGGAGAAACCAGAGACTGTCTGTGGTCCACTAGAGGTCTAGATAGTAGCTCACATTAGTCCAGAGACTAGACCAGACTATGTGGAGAAACCAGAGACTGTCTGTGGTCCCCTAGAGGTCTAGATAGCTCACATTAGTCCAGAGATCAGACCAGACCAGACTATGTGGAGAATGCAGAGACTGTCTGTGGTCCCCCAGAGGTCTAGATAGTAGCTCACATTAGTCCAGGGACCAGACCAGACTATGTGGAGAAAAACTGGCTGGTGGTCTACGTGGAGGGAAACTCCGCCTCCTCGCTGATGCGAGTGATGCGAATAAACACATAATCTCTTCTCATTAGTCGTGAACTGGGCGTTAGTCTTGTTCCAACCACTCTGACCTCCTTCTCAGGATAACGTACTGGATCCTGGATCGGATATTTAATGCACACAGCGATTACATTCTCTTTCCTTTTCTACTTCGGTACTGTACCATGGCTTTTAAGAGGCTATTCTTTGTGAGATAGAGCGCCGTGGATCATTGAATATGCTGAAATACTCAGATGATCCACATTAATACAGTCATGGAAGTAGAAATGAGAAAAGACAAAGATGTGGTATAAAAATGAGAGAAAAAGGAGCTGCTCGTGGGCTTGCTTTGAAAAAAACATCAAACCTTTGAGCACATGGAGAGCAAGACTCTCTAGTCAAACATTCAGAAGACAACTGAACCTGCCTGGTTTGTACACTGAATTTGAAAGTTTCCTGAAAATTACACACAAACACACACACACACACACACACACACGCACACACACACGCACACACATGCGCGAGACTCAACATGATTAACATCTACACAAGGGAGCTGACTGCCACAGCTGACATTTGAATAAACAATCTCTGAGCACACACTGTTGACATGTGATGCAGCAGGTATCATGGTGGAAGACACACACACACACACACACACACACACACATTCATCATTGAACAATAGTACAATTATCAGCAAATTCCATCCATGTGAAATGTCAGCTCATGTTTAATGCCATTAGTCCTCAGTGTGGATGAACGTGCTTTGCTTAAAATGCCATGTGAACAATGAGTGTGTGTGAGAGTGTGTGTGTGTGTGTGTGTGGAGTGGCTGCTGTTCCCTTTCTCTCCCTCTGGTCGGGCCACTAACCTTTCAGAAAGGCCACCGGCTCTGGCAGCCCTTCCTTTCTTCCTCCCTCTGTTTCTTCTCACTGCCTCTTGCTTTTTATCGTCACACCGGTTTCTCCCTTTGTCCTCGCTGCCCTTATTCCACTCCTCGTTTTCTCCTTTACCTTCTCAACGAGGTCTCTCTCTCCCTGCTGCTCGCCCAGCTGCCTCTCTCCATCCCCTCTGACCTTCTAACTTCCTGCTTCTCTCTGCCAACGTTCTCACTACGATGGTCAGATACCTCAGCTTGGTCAGAGCTCCATGTTCCTCTAGAGAGTTAATGAACACTCGTTAGTCGTCTTCAGGAAGGTAGGTTTAGGCAGGCCAGGGCCGGCCCAAGGCAGAAGGGAACTAAGCAGGCCAGGGGGCCCCCAATCAGGTGGGTTTCTTTTACATATTACATAAATGAAACAGGTGACATAAACGTCAAAGTACGTACGCAAGAAAAGATCATTCTGATTTAATAGGGCCCCTTAATACAAAATGGGTTATGATGTCTGAATGGGGCCCATCAGATAAATATGACAGGATATGTGATTTGTGATATAATTAATACAATTGATAATGTAACATTATAGTGAGACATTTGTGTCAATAATCTTCAAGCACAGGTGACTCTGCGGGGGCTTCTGGGCCCCAAACAGGCGTGGGGCGGAGCCTAACAAAAAAAATAAAATAAAGAAACATTAAGAAAGATTCTGCTTTTCAGGCGCCGACGGATCAGTCACCCAATCAGATTGTGTTATGCAACTCCCTCAAGCGCCAGACGCGCCTTCCCTACAGTATGTACGCGCCCTCATGCTCCAATGGGAAGATTGCTGGTTCGAATCGGTGGTTTGAATCCAGTCTGCATGCTGAAGTGTCCTTGGGCAAAATCCGGAGCCCCAAACTGCCCCTAAGCCTGTGCTATCGGTGTGTGGATGTGTGTGAAGGGTTAATGGAGACTGGATATGTAAAGTGCCAGCACCACTGTATAGTAATAAATGCAGGTCCATCTCCTCTTATGTTGACATCCATCAGATCAGTTTGAGGCGATGGACTAGCATCGTATCTATGTGTTTGACGCTGTTTGTCACCGACCAGAAGATGTCTGTTTGAGACGACGTGGACGCCGATGAAAGCACAAACTCACCAGCAACATTCACTGTCGGTCGGCCGATCTGCTCCCTCTAATGGTCTTTTCATTGTTATTGTAGGGGTTTATTAATATCTTTCATATGAATGTTCACACTCTCTGTGAGAACCACCTCAATTAAGAGGAAATTACAGAGATATATTTAATAACTACCTCTTTAACAAGTGAGTAAAGGGGTAATAATTGATATAGATGTGAATAACATAGAATCAAAGAATGATTATTGGGTTTGGCGAATAGTGAGAGAAAGTGCTCGTAGATAAACAGGGAACACTCTCTTCCACTCACCACGTATCTAAGGATCCCATCCAGTTTAAAAATAGCTACGTTCACTATCCGGCATCTTCTTCTGTCACAGCAGCAGCAGAGGGACTAGATGTTCCTCCTTCCTGGACAGCGTGGATCCAGCCAGTCTCTCAGAGGACGGTCCCGAGACCAACAGCATCAGCTGGTGATGGAGGCGGGCCTGCTAGCAACGTTGGTTCTTCTGGCGGTTCTTCGGGCGTCCCCTTATTGTAGCTCTGTTGCTTGGCAACGACCCACGGCTGTACGGAGGTCTTTGGTAGCTGGCAGCAGTGTTGACTTCGATGAACCCTCCGATGTTAGATGCCAGATAGGAGGCTTCGCTATCTTGCTATAATTGGCAGCTTATCTGGTATCTGCCCCCCCAGATTTTCTCATGGTTTAGAGACAACAACTTGGTCCTGCATCCTGACAGACACGCTCGGACCAAACAAGCTTCTCCAGTTTCTACAGAGACGTCACCAAGCATTAATGAATAGTTCAACTTGAAGCGCTCGGAGCAGCAGCAATAACAACGCAGAGCGTTCAGAAAAACAGCATACACTCTCTGCTCTTTGGGAACAGCCGAAAAAAGAAAAATACGCTATAAATAGGTCAACAGTATATATGGTCCACTGGGCCATACAGATCAATACATCTACATTATCAAACAGCTGTTATTTAAAAAGGGAATTAAGCATCACATGTCCCTCACACTGCTTCCTCATGTTTCCTGTGCATCACTCATATTAACTTCACACAATTAGCGCCCATGTTGCTATGGGTTACTGCCACAGATGGTTGAGGGGATTGTGATGAAGGTCCATCCGCCAGGCGATAGATACAAGCCAATAGAAGCCATCTCTCTGTCCTTCTATCCTGGCTTCCATACTCCACCTTCCTTCATCACCTTCATCATCATCATCATCATCATCATCACAGTCCATTTCAGTTAGCCTCATGGACAGGCCGGTGAGATCTCCCTCCTCCTTGCCTTTACCAGCATTGCTGATGGGACGGGTGCATCACAGGTGCGACATGCAAGTATTTACACATGGATTTATTGCCACTATTTCATTGTCTAGGGATTGATTGATTGATCAGGTATCGGTAAAATTCTGAAAATATGGGCATTTAGGATCGAAAAAAAGAGAGATTCTGATAATGTAAAGAATTCCAAGACCCCAGTTTAGTTTTCAGTTAAATTGGTAAAAAGGGGGAACGCTTTTAAAAGTGTATTTAGTTTGTTTATGCAGGGAGACATTATGATTGATAATATATAATATCTCATTTAAGATAGTTTAATTATTTGTTTTTCACTCAAAACAGTCAAATCAGCGATGCAATGAAAATATGTGTTTCTTAGCACGATGTAAACGATTCCAGTATGTTTTATTGACATCTTTAAGCGTTCTAAGTATATTCTGATGACAATCAGGATAATATCCTGAATGCAAATGTGTCTGTCTGTCCTGAGCTCTATATGTCAGACAGACAGACACCATCATAATAATGAAAAGACAGATGAGCAGATGACGGGACTGACACTGAATGTTGCTGGTGAGGTTTTGTGCTGATATCATCTAAGCACTAATGACTTAGTGAAAGTCCGGTCGGATTCTCTGAGCACCACAGTCGACTTTTCCTAAATCCTTTTGAGTTCTCCTATAAGTTTTTCCCAGAGGTCAAAGAGTAGGAGTTAGGACCTTATTTTTTGACTATTCGACTGCACCCTAGGTTCCCCTGAGGAGAGGTCTGCATGTAGAATCCAGGCGTAGGAAGTTTGCATGTGTTTCCAGAAGAAATCCCTCCTGGCTGCTGCTGGTTTTTCACCGTGCACACAATCACAACACAGAGTTGTAGCAGACGGCTACACAAGTATGTTCTGATCCACTGACTGTTGCTGTGACATCACGTTGCTCCCACGTCTCACACATCATCTCAAACGGTTATTGTAGCAGCAGAACGTAGATGTGTTTGGAGTCTAGGCTCCGACCTCGTCACTCCCCATATGTGATTACAGTGAGATGATATGAGGTGATGATGAGTATATGTATGTAAGTACAGATACCTGATCATTGTACTTTAGCACAGTAAGGAAGTATCCGTACGAACATAATTCCATCCTCGCTGAGAGAAAGTTACAGATTCTTGTGAAACTGTAGTTCCACTTGGAGGCTAGTATGGTGGTGAGGGAACAATCACGGCCCTGCTCTGCCAGTTCTCCTGCTGTCTCATGCTCTCATAGCAGCTACACTGAGGACTTACAGTTAACTCGACAGTGATGTGAGAACTGCAGCATCTGTGACTCCACCAGGGACCGAGGACGGGGGGGGGGGGCGTGCAGACCAGATCAGCCGTAGGATGTGAGGATCTACACACTATGTACCACATGCCTCCCCTACACATATAGGGCGCCGCTGTGTGTCCTGCATGTGGCACAAATAAGCAGTGACACAAACGGGTCAGACACAAACCGAGCCACAGCGGAAACTGAGCTCACTTTGCATTGAAGTTAAAAAAAGAACTAGTTTGCTGTTGAATTTCCTGCTTATTTGAAAACTGATCCCAAGTCAGTTAACATTACCCTTTACCAAAAGCTCTCCTCAGGACCAACTCTATAGACACAGTCACCATCTGCTCCAACATGGAGTCACTAGAGACATGGCAGAGTCCTGGACAGGTGATGGGACAGACAGTATGCATGCTTGTGTCTACTGAGGACACGGAGTTCATGTCCGCCCTATTTCCTTCTGTTCACTTCCTTCATTGAGAATAAAGCTGATGAGAGATCCCTCACCTCATGGGTTTTAACATTAGTTAAACACACACACACACACACACACACACACACACAGCTGGGTTCTCACAGGTCACAAGAACTCCAATACCCAAAATCCCACTGTCTCAAAATAAAGGAGTTATCTGAAGCTGTTATTTTCTGCCTGGTGATGTTGTCACATGGAGAAAGATGAGTGTCAGGTTGGAATCAAGATCTTCCTCTGTCTCTGTGACAGACACACACACACACACACACACACACACACACACACACACACACCAGTCTTGGTAGAGATTGGCTACCGTTTTTCACAATCCGTTCATTTGCAGAGGTGACTTGCAACCTGCGGTTTGTTCCATGCTAACACAGAACGTGGACTGATAACATACAGCATCCATTTGAACCAGATGACCACTGTTTGGAAATATCACCTGTTTTGAACTCGCAACACTACAGTAGTAAGCCCATAATGTCGGTCTGACATGTTTGACCTCTGTATTACTAATCATGTCTCCTGTATCTTATCAGAGCATGAAAATCACGTCTGACAAAAAAACACATCATTTATACAAAAATAGATGGTTTTGATGTTATTCTAACGCCCACAGTCTCTCTCTGACAGAGAGATGAAAGGTTTACTTAATGTATAGAGTATATACAGTATATGCGTTGTGATCCTGCTAATAGAAAGACATTTGGATTTCAAAGACCATTTATCGGAAAATAAAAATGAAATTTCAACAAATTGTGATTATTATCTCTCATAGATAGTTAATATATGTTTTCTTAAAATAACAAAAATATTTTAGATTGTGTACATCTATTTGCTAGAAAAGTGAATCTTTGTTATTTTCTACGCCTACAAAAATACCCTCAGACAGATCCTAAATCTTCAGCGTTAGTTCCACCTGATGTGGGAGACGCGGGCGACGCTGCGAGGGGAGTAAACACCAGGATGTCATTGGGTTTCACGTTGACTGGGATTCTAAACACAAGCAGTGACAGTTGCTTGAGCAGCACTAATGACAGCTCTGCCGAGGAAACTGCACCTCTGAATCACTCGGCTGAAACAGCACACCAACGGCTCAGCCACGCTGGAGCATTTCCTTTTGCTCAGTTTTTTTTTTTTTTTTTAAAGAAAAAAAGCCTTGGCAACAGCATGTGTGAATGTTGCATCACAACCTACACTGCCAATGCATAACCTCTCAGCATATGCCACACTGCATGGCGTATCTCACAGTCTCCAGGGAAACATGCACACATCAACCCAAGAACAACACCATGGCGTTAAAGTCCACAGTTGGTTGACTCACCGGAGGAATTGCAGCAGGAGTTAAGGTGGCAGGCGGAGCAGGACGATGTCTCTTCTACGGGCTTCGCTCTGGGTGAAGGCAGCTCTGCTTATGTGAGCGCTGCTAAACAGCCCTCCCTCACTCACTCCCTCCCTCCCGCTCTGCCTGCATCACCATCGTGCTGGTGGTATCACACAGATGTGCTATCCTGCAACACCAAGCAGGCTAACCATCCACATGTAAGAAAGAAGTGCGGATGGCGTCCAGCGGTGAACTGCCTTCATGGGCGACACAGGTTGTCCACTTATCAACATGTGATTTATGGGTTCTATAATTCACCCAGTTTCAGCGCTTCATCACGAAACCTCCGAGCTAACAGAGCATATAGCACACGCAACGCCAGAGCAATTAGCTTACATAATGCATACATATGTGAGCTAAATATATAGCATATGAGTACATATAGGCAGTGACAACAATGTGATGTTTAACTTAAACATAACTTTTGAAGGAGAACGCGGAGAACATCGTTGAAGAACAATTTGTTTCTTGCCTGATGGTGGAAGCGAGGAAGAGAGGACCTAAGGCTACTCCACTACCCAGCATGCTCCTGGCTGTCTGATGTCCGGTTCGACAACATCAGATGGCTCAAACGCAATCAGAGTTGATGGACAATGTTTCTCTGATGTTACATTTTTAATGTTACGATGACAGCCATGTTGTTTGTGCTACACTGGGTTTCATCTTGACAATACATTATCCAGAAGTCTCCTCAACGTTGAGAATCCTCTGGAATTGAACTTTTATCTGAGGCTCTGATGCATTGAAATCATGGAGGAAGAGCTTCATCATGAACAACAAAGGTCCAGACAGAGCTCGGAGGAAAAGCCAAACAAACATTACAGATCTGCCCAAAAAGCATGTAAATGAATACTTATTAATCATGGTTATGGATTATGAATAGTCAAGGTCATGCATATCTTAACAAGTGTTAAGTTGACCAGAGGGAGCAGCTTAAGAGTGACTTGGCAACATACTGTGTCAGAGTTGCTACTTTAACAATTTAAGAGTTAACACTTATAGTCACACACAGTATGTGCAGGACTTTTATGGGTGATGACTAGGTTTGATACAAATGAGTGTTCTGCCTTCATTTGTTTTTGCTCTGTTAAATCCCATTTAGCTGTGAAATAAGTGTCTCCATTTTAGGGTGCTGTGACTTTTCCAAGTCGAACAAGCGGTCTGTCTGCTGCACCACCTATCGGTCACCTAGCCATTTCCAGAACCGCTGTGAATGTATCATTATACATATATACTGGAGAGATATCCCACTGACTCTACACACATAGTAGACCACAAACTGAAGGCTGAACATCACAGTTCCTTTAGGGACTTCTTTTTGAGTATTGTACTGATAGTGTTTCATACCATATGAGGTACCATATGAGGTTAATTCCCAAATATTACCATTAAAGCTCAATATATAACCATTACCATTCAAGATCAATACCTGACTCCAACCAACCATGTCAATACCTAACTATTACCATAAAAGGTTAATACCTCACCATTACCATATAAGGTCAATACCTAAATATTACCATATAAGGCACATACCTAACTATTACCATATAATGTCAATATCTAACCATTACCATATAAGGTCAATTACTAACCATTACCATATAAGGTCAATACCTAAAAATTTTTAATTTTAAAATTTTGCACATATCCTCACAATTACCATATAAGGCCAATGGCCAACCATTGCCTTATAAGGTCAATACCTTACTGTTATCATATAAGGTCAATACCAAAGCATAAAAAAGGACAATAATTAACCATTACTATATTAGCGCAATACCTTACCATTACCATATAAGGTCAATACATAACCATTCCTGTATAAGGTCAATATCTAACTACCATATAAGGTAAATACCTTACCATCACCATATAAGGTCAATAGCTAACCATTGCTGTATAAGGTCAATATGAGGAAAATATCTAACCACTACCATATAAGTTAAATACTTAACCATTACTATATAAGATCAATACCTTACTATTACCATAAAAGGTCAATACCTAACTATTACCATATACAATCAATACCTAACTATTACCATAAAGGGTAAATACCTAACCATTACCATATAAGATCAATACCTTACTATTACCATAAAAGGTCAATACCTAACTATTACCATATACAATCAATACCTAACTATTACCATAAAGGGTAAATACCTAACCATTACCATATAAGATCAATACCTTACTATTACCATACAAGGTCAATAGCTAACCATTATCATATAAGGACAATACCTAACTATTACCATAAAGGGTAAATACCTAACCATTACCAAATAAGGTCAATACCTAAAAATGACAGTGCAAGGTTAACACCTAACCCACAGTGGAACTTCATCAGTGGGTGTTCTCCGCCAGATGATGAAGACTGTGTAGTCTGGTTAAAGCTAGTAAGTAGACCTTGAGTGTGGAACTTTAATGCATAAACATTCCTGCTGCTCTCTCATTTAGTAGCTGGGGAATAAAGATCCATTCATGAAGTGTTTCATCTTTTATTTGGGCTGGATATACTGAGGTGATGAAAAGCCAGAGCAGGTCATCAAGAGGAAACGGTGTTTGGGTGGACTGAGAACACCCTCCCTGGATATTAAATCACTGTTTTTTTAACCAAAATTCTACATTTCTTAGAGGGCATGTCCAGCAGAGTTATTAATGTTAAAAGATTTTTATGATTTGTTGTATACATTCATGCTACTTAAGGAGATTCTGAGTAGAGGAGCCTGCCGCTCTGATAACTGTGTAGGTACAGAAGAATGTTTTGGGACGGCTGCAAAATGTTCCTGTTGGTTAAAGTGTTACATGAAGCCAGCTGGGAGACAGCTGGGAGACCACAAGATAACCATTTTAAAACGCTGGTTTTCTGAATGGAGTCTGGTTGATGGGTGCTAGGCTATGCTAACATTGTAGCTGCTCCATCAACACTCCAAATAAGGTCATCCAGACATAAATACAGCAGCGACCTTGTTGATTGGACCACAGACTGCTCTGATAACTGTGTAGGTACAGGAGAATGTTTTGGGACGGCTGCAAAATGTTCCTGTTGGTTAAAGTGTTACATGAAGCCAGCTGGGAGACAGCTACATGACACAGAATGAGATGGGAAGATATTATTATGGGATGGCTTTTTGTCTTAAAACAAGGTCTGACAGAAGGGCTGTGGCTCAGACTGCAGAGCGTATCGTCCTCCGATCGGGAGATCGGTGGTTTGATTCCCAGCTCCTGCATGCTGAAGCATGCAAACAATTATATGGTATAGCATTTTTAAAATGCTTGTTTTCGTAATGGAGTCTGGATTGCTAGGCTATGCTAACATTGTAGCTGCTCCATCTACACTTAACATAAGGTCATCTAGACGTAAATCTGGCTCTGGTTTCTCCACATAGTCTGGTCTGGTCTCTGGACTAATATGAGCTACCATCGTAGACCTCTGACCAGAGACGGATGCAATATGTGCTTCATGCTGGTCCAGCTCCTCGCTCTAGTATCTTTGATATTGGGTTGTGTGCACTCTTTTTCCTGATCCTTAACAAATAATCTCATAAGCTGACAGTGATCAGAGTGTTTGTACAACGTTCTGTCTTCCTCACACTGAAGGAGGCAGGAGATGAGAGCAGGTAAACACAAGGCGTATGTAGAGGTAAACACTGCAGCCACCAAAATAGTCTGATATGTGGGACAAGTAACGTCGTGGTTCTCTCTTCAACACGGCAGTAAAAGGCCAGCTCTTGAGAAGCCGTTCCATCAATGACAGTCGCACTAGGGGGCCTGGGGGGCTGGTCTAATGTGACCAGTACGGGTCTTTCAAAGAGGACTATGCTTTTAGGCATCAATGCTATAGTGGATGGAGCACATGCGGTGCATTAAGAAAAAAGGCCAGAGCCTCCGTTCAGCAGGGGTAAACAGGACATGGAGAGTGAAAACACATTAGTGGAGTCGTTGCTGTTTGGATGGTCGTGAAGAGAAGGGAGGACATGTGTGTCACAGGGAAATCCTCACTCACACACACACACACACTCTCATACACACACACACACACACACACTTACTGCAGCCAGTGAATGGTGCCTTCAAATGGCAGAATAAAAAAGGTGACCTCAATTGTCAATTCTTGAAACCTCCCAACTTTGTGAACGGATACAAAAGGTTGTCAACTGTATTACAAACGGGGGGTTCCAGGTAGCTCACCTGGTAGAACTGGGGCCCTATGGACCCAGAATGAGTCCTGCTGGAGAGGCCCATCCTGTGTCCCCCATGGGACCTGATTTCAGAACACATTTCAACCCATAACATCTAATATTGACAAATGTACTTATTGTAAGTCGCTTTGGACAAAAGCGTCTGCTAAATGAGCTAAATGTGAATGTAAATGTAATATCCATCAATCCATCTCCAACCACGGAGGGGTGGTGAGAACATGAGCTCATCTTACATACAGTATGTTGTATGAAGATGCTTTAGAAATGACATTCCAGCTCCACTCTAACGCTCACTGCTCCCTCTCTCACTGCGTTCACTGTCCTCAAACAGACTCATCTCATTAACCACACCATTCATATCTATACAACCTACGTGTTGTTGATTGAATGGTTCAGTTAGCTTCTTACGTTTGCTGAGAAGAGAACCAGATTGGTGTATTTAACTTTACAATGTAGCGTACATCTGTCTGCTTAGAGGCACCTGTTTGGGAAAACAGATGCCTCTAACCAAACGGGAGCTCCTCATTTTCCTACAAATGGCATTCTGGTGACATCGCTGCTCCCCTCAGCGGTTTCTTGAGTGCCACTACAACATTTGCAGCCAAACACTTCACGCTGGTGGTGGATGTCAGAGCCAGTGGCGCTGCAGGAGCATCAGCAGACCATTGATTGCCTAATTTGCTCCTTCTCAGAAGACTTCAGGAAGGTGAGAGAAGGGAACAGAGCCTCTCCCAGCTGTTTGCAGCAGGGTGAGGCTTCACCTAACGTTAGTCTTTCAGGCTTTCCTACTCTACCACTTCCTTCCTGTTTTGATGGCGATCAATTTTGTAGAAACAGACAATGAAAGGTTGATATTAGTTGATTTTAATTACAACAAACTATTTTAATTTTCAGTATCTATCTTTTTATTTTCCCTCCTCCTCCTCAGGTGGTGTTTTTGAAACCTGTTGCGACGCGATCCCATGTGATATTTGCTTATAACATTGAATACTCATAATAATAATCATCATTTAGTGTTTCACTTACATGAAGAGTCACATTCAAAAAAGAACAGCCAATTCTGTGGAGGGTGATTAGAAGCCTACTTGGTGAGTAAATCGATCACCTATAAAATCAATAGAGACAGCAGTATTCCAGCAGCACACAGAGCCCCGGCTGCTCCTCGTTACCCCGGGTCCCGTCAGGTAGCTGATTAGCAACCAATAACTTTACTGTGCATCTTCACAGCTATGTAAAAATACCAACAACCTCTGACACTTCCTTTGTGTTGCTTGGCAACAAGAATGAATCTGCGTGTGTGTACAGAAAGGAGTCATGACTGCACTGTGATGCTTTGTGAGCTGGTCTGAGAGCAGCAGTTTGGCTGATCCACAGAGGAAGAGAGGACGTTAATGTGTTCATCAGCTGTGATGGTTATGAAAGTGGACGTACATCTGGGTCTCATTCATGAAAGGTGAGCAGAATACATTTGTGTGTAAACTGTTCTCAGAGGGAAATGAACCGAAAAAGTGTTCATCAAAATGTTCGTAGCTCCGAACTTTTCGTACGAACAAAATCTCCCCCTGCCTCTGTGTAAACAAGGAATGCACATAGATATTGACAATGACATGTTAATGCGTCCTGTGCTCTGTTATGTTCACAATATGCAGATGACTTTATAAAACATATTTTAAATATGATAAAATATTCGAAATATTGAACACATTTAGCTTAATTAGTGGGCAATTTGCATATTTAAGCTTCAGATGAGGTTTCTTAACAATGTTAATGGGTTTATTAAATCAACTTGTTGTGTTGCCTAGGCTACATGTTGAATAGTGATAATAAAAATAATAAATCACAAGATTTTAAAGCATTTTCTTTTGGCTTCATGGATGGACCAGAGGACACGGCGTTGAAGGCTTGGCTGCCCCTGTCTCACCACTACTAACAGAAGAGAATAACATCTTTGTCCTCCACTTTGTAATGTATGGATATCGTGCTGCACCACTATTGTAAAGTGTGAGTTTGCCTCATATGTCCCTCCTCAGCCCCCGTACCTGTCAACGTTTAAATAGTATTTGATTGTCAGATTAAACATCGTCTGGTTCTAGTTGTTCTTCTTTCTCTCCCTCGCTTTGCTTGCTTTATGTCCACGGGTCAACAGGATGCATAGTAACCATCACGTCCTTATTTGGTGGTTGATGGGCGGGGTTTATGCTAATTACTGTCCAGTGGGAGCAATGATTGTCATTTAATAATTGATTCGATCAAATCAGATTTCACAGGGCGTTCATGAATCTGGAGGTTTGTAGTGAGGATGTGATTTATGTGTAAATCTACTCACAGATTTAGGAACATTTCATCATTGAGACCCGATGAGTTTACCAGAGAAGCCATTCCACTCATTCACATGAATCTGTGGACATATTTACATGTGGTGTTTACACTGTTACATAATGGGACTCTTGCTTCTTTCATCAGGGAATTAAAATGTATTTCATGTCACAAATGCTAGTTTGTGACATGAAGTCTAACAAGCACTGGGGCATGAACTGCATCTGCTAGCATGGCACGAACACATTAAAGGGAAATGAATTACAACATCATTATCATAGTCATTTACAAGACTTTCGTGACTCCCGGTGAACATTTTGTGACAAGAGAAGCAATTTCCTGCACAGAATGAGGCAGTGATGCATCTCACCACCAAACGCACTGATGTCTGCTGGGTTGTAATGAGTCTTAATTCATGCATAACATTTCATGACGTGACACAGACTAAATGTATTTATTGCACAAAATGTCAACCAAGGAGAACCCAAAAGATCTTAAAGAGCAAATAAACCGTTCAGCTGAAAAACAACGGACCCGGTTTTTACTAATATTGGTGATTGAGTCCAAATCTTGTGATGCAATATTGACTTCTACAACTTTGGGTTGTAAATATTCATAGTGACTGCCCTCTACTGGTTGAAACCAGGATATTGTAATTGGATTTTGTCATTGGCTGATCTGGAGTCAGGCCACACCAATGATGACGAAGTATGAAGACCAAAAAATAAAAACAAACACACTTTCTAGCCAATGTTCAAGACAGTCGTGTCCTAAAGCTTAAGATATTTTGAGGTTATCTTAGTGATGTTTGTGACATGTTTGACATGCTTACTCTACATTTTACAAGCATTATGTTTTTTGTTAATCTTAGCAAGTGAATTCACAAATGATGGAGCGTTGTTGTTTCTATGCGGCTGGACGTTCAAACCGCTAACATACATCCAAACCGGCAAATCCCAAGATTCATGGACATGCACATGAATTTCACTTGGCACGACTTTCAAACTAATGGATTTCAAATGTAAGCATCCTTCATGCATACACACCCACACCATAACATAGTCCTTCTCAATATTTCATACTACATCATTGTACATCCTGGACATTGCATGTGTTTAATCCATGTGCCCACCATGGAAAAGGTATTTACCACGGTAATGGAATAGTATTGACATGAGCGTGTTGGAGCCATGAAGCAGTGCTGTGTTACAGAACACCGGGTGCATGAAGACAGCAGCTACAAAGAGAGGAAGAGTTGAGTTCACAGAGAACATTGGGGATAAACTCATCAAATGCCCGCTGATGTAAAGGCCTGTTTGTCCCCACTATCGCCATTGAATGCTGCTCCCCTGCAGGAGAATCTGTGTGTGATGTCTCCATCTCCTCTCTCCGACTTCCCTCCGTCTCTGCAGAGCACAGAGCTCCAGCTGTTGTCCTCTTCACATCAAACTGCTTCCTATTTGTTACAATCGCCCCAAAAGAAAACACTAAACTCATGTTGTTCCCTTTATACTTTAAAATGAGCCCTCCTCTCTTTAGATTCTGTGTTTATCTGCATGTGTGTGTGTGTGTGTGTGTGTTTCCCAGCATGCCCCACATATCTGCTCTCCAGTAGCATCCTGGGAGGTTTGTATCGGAGCCGAGGCAGCGGTATTTTTAAACTCGCCTTTCCAACCCGGAGAAAAGGAAGATCTGAGCCCCAAATCCATCTGCGCATGACACGTTTGAGTCCGGGGGGAATTCCCAACGCCTCCCACCTCTTCAGCTGCAAATTAAAACATTAATGCGATCCTTGAAAACCCACGAAACGTTTAAAATGCCTGCCTCGCTATCAAGTGAAGTCGTTAGTCTTCTAGAGCAGAGTGGTGGCTGACTACTCCCAGCTCCACACGCTGTGTAAACTGTTGTTTTTCCTGCACTCGTCATCTGCATACACAGTGGGAACGCCTCGGGGGCTGCTCATCACCGTACTCCCCAACGCTCCACTTCTCACAAGGAGACGGGGAGAATGAGCTTCAGCCAGTGTTGGTTTTGCAATAATTAGTGTCAAAACTTCAAAAAGTCCATCTTTTTGCTTTAAGATTAGTAATGTGCATATTTACAAGCACAGTGCTCTGAACGCTGCTTTGACACTTCCTGCGAGCAGACGTCCATTCATGTGTTACTGATTTGGTGAATGGAGCTGCATTTAAATCCTGCTTTTCCCCTCAAAGTGCTTTACGTGTCCACATTCAGCCGTTCACACACACACACTCACACACCGATGGCAGAGCTGCAAGGGGCCCCGTGTCCATCAGGATCTCACTCTATCTATCGCTCATGGGCACTTCAACGTGTGGACTGGAGGACCCAGTCGGTTGACGACTCACTCTGAGCCACAGCTGCCCTTTTGAAACGTACGTGTAGCTAAAACTTTAACCAGCAACGAGGATTTATGCATGTTGAAGTCCCAGACCCACCAGGAACCCAGACCCCCGTGCATGACATCATGATGACATCATCCAGAGGTGCTCGGTGGATTTCACCAAACTGGATTCACTGGACCTGTAAGACCCACGTGGGCTGGTTCACCACAGCTGGAGGAACCAGAATAAAGTATTGATCTATGATTTAATATCAATAACCAGATGGAAAGGATACTGTAATAACTCCATAATGCTGGTGATCAGTAAAAACTGCTCTCTATGTGTTATTTAAACTCTGTGTGCACATTGTAAGTAACTCATTAGCATAATATCTGGCCAGCTGTTAGTTTTACGCACTCAAACAAAGCTAGTAGGAGCCGAGCCGAGCCTGGAGGGGGGGTCAGCTGAGCAATCAGGGCAGACTGGGCTTTTGGGGAAGGGAGGGGCAACAAATAATGTGTTTCGGGGAGAGAAGAGCTGCTGCAGCAAAGCATGATGGGAAAACAAATGAAAGCATGTAATCATGTTCGAGTAGGAACCTGAAATACAAGGATGAACCAAACTGTGTGTGTGTGTGTGTGTGTGTGTGCGTGCGTGTGTGTGTGTGTGCGTGTGTGTGTGTGTGGCTTGAATAAAAAGTGGAGCACTCTAACTGGTATTTGTGAGGCCTTCTACAGGCCTCCCGGGGCTGCTGGGAAGTCTTTTCTACATGAGTGAAGAGCTCGGCGTCGATGTGTTGTTTTTCACCTCATCCCCCGTCACATGATGCAGCCAGTCACAAGTGGCCACTCAGCTAACGGTCCTCTGACTGCAACACACACACGCACACGCACACACACACACACACACACACACAGGACACGTGGGGACGCGGCGGCAGCACTTTAATGTAAAGTGACACACGGTTAGATATGGTACAATGGAGGGACAGTGTGTGTCCTCCAGTCTGACGTATCATATCAGTGCTTCACCTACCTCGGAGCACACACACAGGCATGACGCAAAGCAAACATACATACTGTCTCACACACACACACACACACACACACACACACACACACACACACACACAACAACCCTGCTGCTTTACAGCTTCTCTCACTTCCTCCAGTAAGCTAATGAAGGTTGTAACTCGGCGGCAAACTCATCCTGAAGTGTCTTAAACTTGTATTTTCTCTGCTGGGCACCAGGGGGCGACTCCTCTCTGGTTGTATAGAAGTCTATGAGAAAATGGTCCTACTTCTCTCTTGATGTTTTATCTCAGTAAACATTGTAAACATGAGTTTATGGTCTCTAGTTTCAAGTCTTCTTCAATCCAGCATGATGTTCATTTAGTACATTATGGTCCATTTAGAGTCCACCAGACCAGAAAGCAGGGGATGCTTTAGGGGGCGGGGCTTACCTGCTGATTGACAGGTCGCTACCAATGCAGTAAGCTGTTAAGATGACTTTAACACTTAGCTGTAAAGTTGACCTTGAATTATGAAGCTAACGTTGTTAGCAGCAAGAAGGTAAATGATTGAGATTACAGCAGAGTTCTTCAACATTTTCATCATTTCAGGGACCCCCTGCAGTAACTCCGTGGACCCCCTAGGGGTCCCGGACCCCCTGTTGAAGATCTCTGACTCTGAGGACAAGCTGAGTGTAATTATTATACTATATTTCTCTTATTGCCAACAAATCCCATTAAAAGACTCTCAACACCATCTCTCTCTGTGGCTCTCAGCAACCAGCCCACAGCTAAATACACCTCACACACTTCAGCTTTCATGTCCATCCACTGCTGCTCTGAGTCACCATTTATCACCAGACTTCAGGGCTTAAAAGGGCTAATTTTTTGTGATTTCAGCATCACTTCATCTCCCATAATTCCAGGTGCAAGCCCCCTAGACGATGTAATGCCACTGGCTTCACAGACAGCATCCTGACACCAGTTACACACACAGAGCCAGATGTAATTAAACCTCTTCAGCATCTGGAATGTATCTCAAAGCTCCTGCTGACGTGGTTTCTACAATCACAGTCTAACTCTTTTTAATATCAGATAGATATGAGCTGAGAGTACACAGTGAAATGACGCATTCTAGCTGAATCTACTGCATGCACGCATACGTGTGTGTGTGTGTGTGTGTGTGTGTGTGATAAAACACTTGATCTGAAGTCATTCCTCCTGGCTGAGCGGAGGGGCGGAGGAAGATATTTCACAGTGTCAGTTGAAGGTGAGGCTGATGGCATCGGAGCGAGCCGTGCAGCGAGGAGAAGTACATCTGGAGAGAGCGGACGGATCAGCAGCCGGAGGGAGACGAGGCACAGAACAACGCTACCACAGCTCTGTGTGGCGTTTGCATACAAAGCAAAGATGCGATGTTCACAATGCGTGGTGCAAATGATGCAGCACAAATGAGGCAAATTCATGTGACAATGTGTCTCTAAATCTTCTCAGAGTTGAGGTTCTCCTCCTGTCGTCCTGAATCAGAAATGGAGGAACCAAACATTGTCTCCTGGGTCTGTGGTCCCCCAGACGTCTAGATAGTAGCTCACATTAGTCCAGAGACCAGACCAGACTATGTGGAGAAACCAGAGCCAGATCTATTGATGCCTAAAAGCATAGTCCTCTTTGAAAGACCCGTACTGGTCACATTAGACCAGCCCCCCAGGCCCCCTAGTGCGACTGTCATTGATGGAACGGCTTCTCAAGAGCTGGCCTTTTACTGCCGTGTTGAAGAGAGAACCACGACGTTACTTGTCCCACATATCAGACTATTTTGGTGGCTGCAGTGTTTACCTCTACATACGCCTTGTGTTTACCTGCTCTCATCTCCTGCCTCCTTCAGTGTGAGGAAGACAGAACGTTGTACAAACACTCTGATCACTGTCAGCTTATGAGATTATTTGTTAAGGATCAGGAAAACGAGTGCACACAACCCAATATCAAAGATACTAGAGCGAGGAGCTGGACCAGCATGAAGCACATATTGCATCCGTCTCTGGTCAGAGGTCTACGATGGTAGCTCATATTAGTCCAGAGACCAGACCAGACTATGTGGAGAAACCAGAGCCAGATTTACGTCTAGATGACCTTATGTTAAGTGTAGATGGAGCAACTACAATGTTAGCATAGCCTAGCACCCATCAACCAGACTCCATTCAGAAAACCAGCGTTTTAAAATGGTTATCTTGTGGTCTTGCAGACAGACCTAACAAAGCATGACTCAGCACTTTTTACTGATCACCATCATTGTGGAGTTCTTTCAGCATCCTTTTCATCTGGTTATTGATATTAAATCACAGATAAAGAGTTTATTCTGGTTCCTCCAGCTGTGGTGAACCAGCCCACGTATATAAATGTGTTTATATACACAAACATGTTGACATTCATCTGACCCGACAGTGTTTCACCACAGAGAGGGAATGCTACATGCTGTATGCATGATGCTGCATAATGTGAGGTGTGTGTGTTCTTCACAGTGTATTGTGTTCTTGTGTGCAGTGTCATCGTGCTTTAGCTACATAAATAACACGTTGAAGATCATGTCTTTAAAAATCCTCGGCAAACATCCGTATCTGACTGGACACACACAGAACATCCGACTGGCTGAGACTTCCAGGTCGACCGGAAGTGATGGGATCGATGTTGTGTTTTCAAAGCAGGGAGTTGTAGCATACAGCTGAGATAATCATGCAGATGAACGTCAGGAACATCGAAACATCAGCCGTCAGGAAACGCACACCGGCGGCAGCTCAGTTCGGATTCCTCTCTCATCACCACACCTTTATTAACCCAGGATTCACTGCTCTCATTGTTCACATGTGTATATTTTCACTTTTCATTTCATATAATCCCGCGACCCTGAATACAGGATAAGCGGTAGACAATGGATGGATGGATATCATATATTCAGGATTTTCGACCTTGACAGTACTTGCTTTTCATTCCAAGGCGATAAATGTCTTTCTAATTTCTGCCATAACCATCATCAGAACTATTTACTCCATTAATCTGCTCTAAATGTTCTTTTACCATCAACATTACGACACACATCTACATTTTCATTTCAAACAGATCTGTCATTTTATTCCAGGCATAATACAGCGCAACAATTTCAAAAATCCTTTTTCTGCCATAATGAAGATATTCTAATAAGACGGTACAGAGTAGCAGCTCTTTGAATGCGAGTAGAGAAAAAATCAATCGAGTTTCTGTAAATAACGAGGGGAAGGCATTTCAGTGTTTCCAAAAGTCTCTCTTGCACATATAAGCCTGTGTGTTAGACTTTTCATCCAGTGTAACTTTCCTGTACAACTTCACCCTCAATCACATTCCCATCTTTTTGTTCCTGTTTGAAACATTATTATCCATAACCATGACCTGAAAAAACACGCTCTGAAACTACTCTTTAAAAACATCACGGTTAGGATTAAAATGATGATGAATTTGAAAGAAAACACACTAACGGGACACTAACATCGGTCCTGCATCACCCTGGTTCCAGTGTTTTCTGAACCCCAACCAGGAAGTGGATGATGGCTCGTAACTCTCTCTCTCTCTCTCTCTCTCTCTCTCTACACACACACACACACACACACACACACACACACACACACACACACACACAGGCAAACTGGGTCAGTGTGTAGCTGGTTTCAGGAAGAGGTTGATGAATGCTCCAGCTTCACGACTGATTTTGGGAAAGAAAATGCCCCCATGATGCACTGCTGCTGCGGGCATCACTGGCCCGCTGTTTGCCTGCTGGTTGTTTGGCTGCGTGGTGATCTAACGGAGCTGCAGGGAGGAGAGCCGTACACACATTCCGGTCCAGGGCTCGAGCATGCATCGTGTTGCACGACTGAACCTGATGGAATTAGTGATTAAGAGGGTTAGAGAGAGAGTGAGCGAGAGAGTGTGGATCCGAGCAGCAGAGTAGTGGATGACGAACGCGGCCTGAAGGTGTGTTCGTGCTGCTCCTCCACACAATCAATGCAGAGATGCAAATCTGAATGACGTGACACAAATGAGGCTAATACATGATATCTGTGACGTTCACGTTCTCCTCTGTTCCATCACCCATCACACTCCGACCGCTGACTGCAGCACGATCAACCCAACACTGAGAATTTCCATAGTCCATTCTGATTGGTCCAGTCTTGCTTATAGTTTTTTTTCTTCTTTTTCTTTTTAGCTCATTGATTGAAAAAGCTCCGTAAAAGTCGCTCTCCAGGAGCTCCAGGGGCAGACCGGAACTAAAATCACTTTTAAAAGGCTTGTTTTCTGAATGGAGTCTGGATTGATGGGTGCTTGGCTACGCTAACATTGTAGCTGCTCCATCAACACATAAATAACCTCCTATACCCACACAAATACAGCAACGAGTTGTTGTTGGTACCACAGTTCCCTCGGGTCTCTGGACTGATGTGAGTTCTGGGAGACCACAGAGAAGGTTTTATCTCCATTTCTGATTCAGTGACCACACCAGGAGACTCTCAACGCTGAGAAGCTTTCGAGTCACTGTGAGTACTTCTAAGGGGAATTCAACCGAGCACCTCTGGGTGCCGTCATCAACTCATACACGTCGCCGTTTGATTAGCGGCACGTCGAGCGGGGCGACGATGCTGCGATCAAATGTAACCTTGGGTTTTCGAGTGGACACACCTGAAGTCCAGCAGCCTCCAGGGGTTTGATGCCCCCCCTCGCTGCGGTGATGTAGAGCGAGCGTGGTGTTAGGTTCCTGCGATGTGGAGCGTATGAGCTTGTGATTGGCTGGTGAGATGACTGCTGGACGGTAAATGGGAACAACGTGTGTGGACAGGGATGTGGTTTATGTGGAGAGGACGAGATAGAGGAAGACAGGGAACTGTGCTGTGCCTGCCACAAGCACTCCTACTTCAGGCTGCCGTCGTCATGGTTACCCATCTCCACACATACTATATCTGCACACACACACACACACACATACAGAGAAAGAGAAAGAGAGAGGAAGCAGAAGTAGTATATGTCCAGTGATGGAGGGATCGACGGGACAAATCCACTCACTCATCCGTCTCCTCATTTGTCCATCAAGACGTTGTCCCGTCAGCCTGATACATCAGAGACAATCAAACCCATCAAACGAGGACAAACGCACGCACACACACACACACACACACGATCCATCTGAGGGACTGCACACAGCTCGGATTGATTTAAATAAGTGATGGGAGACCTTCAGATGTGACAGCAGAGATGCAGCGGAGGGATTATGTCACAGCTCCGAGTCATGACTAATGTAGTAAATAAACTGGAAAGAATATCCCTTTGGTCACAGGCCGAGGTCACGAACACACACACACACACACACACACACACACACACACACACACAGAGCGAACAAGGCAACTGTTTCTGCCCCAGCATGCACAAGGTCTGAGCACCGGTGCAGAAACACACTATGGACAGGCTAAGTCCCGCCCCTTCCTGTGTCTCCCATGGGACCTTATTTCAGAATAAATATGTATTAAGTCAACAAAGAATGAGACACTGTCTGATGTTTGTCAATGTAAAAGATGATTTTCTCAAGTCCAGTTTGTGTAATTGTCATTTAGTTTAGTGTGAAACTACATCTCCCATCTCACACCACCATTAGCTTGGCTTGGTAGCTAGTTAGTCCCTAGCAACATGGGGTTTCCCTCCACGTAGTCTCCAACCAGTTCTCTTCCATCATGGATGAAATCAACAATATTGCTGCTTTGTACATGTTGAAGTCCCAGATCCACCAGGAAACCAGACCCATCCTGTCTGGGTTCATGACATCATCCAGAGGTGAATTTAACAGAGGTGTTTTCACTGGATCTAGCCAACCACACATCGGCTGGTTTACTAGCGGTATGAACCAAAAATAAACAATGTTGTTGTGATTTAATTGCAATAAACTGATAACAATAACAACATAATGACGACAATTTGTAAAAAGTCAGGTCTGTCTGCAAGACGCTAAATGCGATAAACGCTAAAAAGAAATAACTGGTAAAATGCTTTGCGTTTGTTGTGAACACACAGTCAGACCACAACATGAGACTTTCTTGTGAAATATCTTTTGAAGTGACGGGAGCGGGATCAAAAACATGATTTGTCTCTCTCTCCGTTGACTGCCATACATATTCTTTCTAAGGTCCCGTGGTGGTCCACAGGAAGGGGCGGGACTTATCAACTCTATAGTGCAAAACCAAAAGACAAGCAGCTGGAAAAGAAAACAGAAACACTGAGATGAAACGTCTTACCTGGTGAGGGGAGGACGAGTCGTACAGCAGAAGGACACGGAGAGAAAAGACAGAAAGAGAATCTGTTAGCATGGTGATGCATATTAAACACAACAGCAGTGGCCAAATGGCAGCGTACACAATTTCAGCAGTTTGAATATTTCACACATCGGAAAAATCTATGTCTAAAAGATAAAGTCTGTCAACTTCAAAGATCTTTTTTGTATGTCATGTTGTGGTATGGGCTGCACGGTGGTGTAGTCGGGAGCACTGTCGCCTCACAGCAAGAGGGTCCTGGGTTCGATTCCCGGGTCGGCCCGGGTTCCTTCTGTGTGGAGTTTGCATGTTCTCCCCGTGTAAGCGTGGGTTCTCTCTGGGTTCTCCGGCTTCCTCCCACAGTCCAAAGACATGCAGGATGGGGATAGGTTAATTGATTACTCTAAATTGCCCGTAGGTGTGAATGTGAGTGTGAATGGTTGTCTGTCTCCACATGTCTCCCTGTGATAGACTGGCGTCCTGTCCAGGGTGTACCCTGCCTTCGCCCAATGACAGCTGGGATCGGCTCCAGCAACCCCGTGACCCTGAATACAGGATAAGCGGTAGAAAATGGATGGATGGATGGATGTTCCTTGTACGGGGGGGCGGGACCTTTCTAGTCTCTGCTCTCAATGTCCCACAAAGCACTTTTTTAAAGTGATATGTTCCTTGTACGTCATATCTGGGTACCTTCCTGTCCTACTCTCATATTATAGATATGATATGTATAGAGTATTTTCTTACAGGCTACAATGCTCTGTTCTCCTTTTTGCTTGTATAAAACAGTTGTATATATCACGTATGCTCTGTGAATGCATCATGGATATTTAAGATGGCGACTATGAACTTTCCAGAAGTCAGTGGAAGAGGAAGAGCTGCAGGCTTGAAATGTCACTCCTCGATATCCTGGAAATGTTTATTGTTGTGCGGTTTAATTAAGTTAATCACAACCACCTTTCAGTCTGATACTGAAGCTCGGTGTTCATGAATCCAGACGGTTGTGAAACAGTACTCCATGAGCTTCCTGCGTGATTCCAGTGTGTGTTAGAAGTGGATCCCTGGGACCCTTCCAGGTCTAGTTCATGTCCTCGGAGCCTCAGCAGCACTCACAGAGTACACAGGGCAGTGGAGCGTTGTCCCCCTCTTGTGGCCACAAAAGAACACAACCACTACTCATCAACACCAAATATAAACAACCACACCTGACCCTGAAGACAGAGACATTGTCATCGTCGGACCACCATGTGTCCCAGCACTGCAGGAGGAGACTGGGAACGCTGATGAAATCATTCTTGAATAACTTTACATGTATAAAAGTTTGGAATCCCCAGAATCTCCTCTTGTGGTCTCTGGAGTTCAGTTGAGAAACACAAATTGAGGCGTCAGATCATTATTTAAATACAGTTCCAGAGCTTCAGAAGCAGCTTGCAATGACGAGCTTTAGAACAGAGAAGGGGAGGAGAGCGGTCCGATGCAGAGGGATAGAAGTAGGTTTAAAGGCGGGTCCACACCGCACCGACTGCCCGACTCGTGAAGTCGGGCTACTTAACATGGCCGACTCGAACAACGACATGGGCGGTTCACACCTACGGAACTACAGCCGACGGCATACGTTCCGCGCTTGCGCGAGATGTAATGTCTCCAGAACAACAGGCGGCGCTAATCTGTATTGTGCGCCAAAAAACACGAAAACCGGAAGTAGGCGGTCCTCTCTAGACCACCTTCTTCGATTCCACTGGTTATCTGGTATGTTTACATCGTCACTTCCGGGCTTCACTGATTCGCTAGTCAAGCTGCTAGCCTCCACCAATCAGAATGGTAAAAGAGTCACCGACTCGCATGGCGGATTACACATTTGAATCGGCTGAAATGAACGCCGACGTGGGCCGATTCGAGCGACCACACCAAGCAGACTCATGTCACGGACGCCGACTCTCTCAAAGACGCCGATTTTCGGTCCGGTGTGGACTCGCCTTAAGATGGGACGTGTTATACACAGCAGTGCAATAAGGGAAATGTAGGAAACAATAAGATATGAGCCCTACGATGGAGCAAAAGTCAGGATATCGCTACCTCTGCTGCCTCAATGCTGTTTTGAAACATTTTGAGGACCCTCTACTCCTGACGTGCGAGTGACACAGAGACACAGCTATGTTCCAAAGCCAGAATGAAAGATGAATAAATGAAACACCTCGTGGTGTTCTCGACAAACACAAACTGTTGCATGATGCAATTGCTTACAAAGTCAAGGCAAAGGCGTGATCGAGGTGAAAGCTCCACGTCGCCTCATTCCTTCCAGCCGACATTTACCTCCTGACGTCACTGAATCACATATGGAGGACATAAACCTTGTCTCCTGTGTCTGTGGTCCCCCACAGGTCTACCATAGTAGTTCACATTAGTCCAGAGACCAGACCAGACTATGTGGAGAAACCATATGTGTCTCGATGTCCTAAATACATCATCTAGACATAAAAAAGACGTACATTGTGGTCTTGCA
>CM056841.1:2257109-2312109 GCA_029853015.1 Chelidonichthys spinosus
TCCATCCATCCACCATCCACCATCCATCTATCCACCCACCATCCACCATCCATCCATATCTCCTATCATCAGAGGAGTTCGGCCTGTCAGGACACACCGAACTTCACCTTGGTGATGAACGCCCCCTCTCGGATATCTCCTATCATCAGAGGAGTTCGGCCTATGCAAATGACTCCCTTTGTTACGTAACAAGGAGCGGGAGCTGAATCTGAACAGCCTGTAGGAGCGCCGTTGTACCAGTGGGGGTGCTGTAGAGACCATGCAGGAGTCACTTGTTTTCTTCATTCTGGGAGTTGACAGGCTCAGGGAGGACCAGTTTATAGGTGTAGAGACCAGAGAAAACCTGTTTTTCATAATATGGGACCTTTAACAAGAACTCTTAGGCTTAATTTCCCTCAAGCTGTTTAGGAGCTTTTTTCACCAGGATGGCAAAGAACTTTTGAAGCAAATTGGTCAAATCTGGCTGATATTCTCTCATAATTCAGTCTTTTCATTATGATTAATAGTATCACAGCATGCTGCCATCTCAATTGTTAGTGCCCCAGCAATTCCTGGCCTCTTATTATCCCGCAATGATCCATATTAGTTCCACATGGTGGGGTTTACAGAATAACACATCTCCTATCAGAACAGAAAATAGTTCCTTTAGTGCATCCCTCATACAAGTTGTTCAATCTTGATTATGGCAGAACAAGATGATGATCATTCTGTCCGTTTGTCAACAATCTCTGCCACAGTTGTTCAAATTCTAGACGTTAATGAATCACTCAACTGCATCTTGTAGAACTGTAGTGCTGATTTCACTCCCGACCACAAGCAAATGTAGGGCTGAACGTCAGTTTAAGGGTGACTCTCTAAATTAACAATGACAAATACTGACTCCTGAGCAGCAAGGCTGTAAAAAGAGGCTTGGTTACTTTACAACAAAAACCTCACAAAAACCCCCACTGCATTGCTGCACGGTGAAACTCCAGAGACACCTGGACTCCTGCTGCAGAGGAACGCAAGGCTTCTCTTATTCACGTCCCCAAAAGACTTTCAAGCAGGTCCACCAAGGACTTGGCAGGAGCTCTTAATCCAGATCCTCAGTAATACAACCTGGGAAATTAAAAACCAACCACCTCCACATTACTCCTCTACATTCTATGAAGTAATGGACAATAATACTGGAGCTTATCTGTTCTCAACATGGCCATGGACGTCGGAACTATTTTCTGAGAGGGGGGGCGGGATTTTTCTCTCAGTTGACCTGCTGATGTATACTTCAAGCAGGGTCGCAACATCACATTCACCCATAAGGTCACTATGCGCATTCATAATGGCCAAATGCGGAAGTCTCTCCTGCTTCCTAGTGTTGCACAGCCAGGTTTTCAACCTGCCCAAGGCTGAGAAAGAGCGCTCGGATGCCGCGGGGAGGCTGATGGGGGGCGGATGAGAGGGGCAGTCGCACCCCTAGTTCCGGAGTCTTTCAACATGGCTGAGCTGAATGCAAATAATGGCAACAGAGCTGACGTATCTATACAACCGATGTGTTGCAGCAGTTGACATGAGAAGTATCTACAGTAGATCCACAGAGTGATGTTGGACCATCAGGTGGGACACTTTAACGTCTGACATCACCATCGACACCAACGACTGATGTGACAAAATGTCAGAGTTTCCTTTTAGTCCTACACGCGACTCGAACATCGGTCTCCTGGACTAAAGCCCTGTGCTTGATTGACCCTTCCACCTCCTCTCCCTCTCTCCCTCCTCCCTGTGTGGACTATCACGTTTGTACTACGTCTGTTGCTCTACCCATAATGCAGTGGGTGACACGCTAAATGAACATTGGCGTCAGACACCAAGAAGCACGCACCAGGCTGATTATTTGACGCCTTAGAAGTGGGAACAGGTTGATAGGTTCTCCAGTGTTTGCTGTTAAAGGGACAGTGGGCGTAGTTTGGTTTGAAGTGATGAATCTGGAATATGAATAGCAGCTCGTTCCCCTTACAGAGGCTTACACCACCCACACACTACAGCCTCTTCTGAAGGCTGCATGGGAGCGCGGAGGCCAGAGGATGCTGCAGGCACCGACACACACGTGTGAAGTCTGAACAGAAGCTTTTGCATCCAGTAGCGTAGAAATCATTCATGAACAGAGAGAAGGAAGGCGGGAGGGAGGGAGAACAGACAGAACAACAGAGAGTGATAACTCTGATGGCGTGTGTGTGGTTGGACGTGGGAATGTGGGCGTGGATTTGGTTGGAAGTATTAAGCATGTCTCTAATGAAACACACATGGGGAGAGCAGTGTGGATACACATGAAAACACACACACCGTGTGCCTGCTGCAGAGTAGAAAACCCTGAGGAATGCCAAACCTCACACTAACAGGGCTTGTAGCAGTCACCATGGTGGCAGGCTCCTCAGGCCTGCTAGCAGGAGCCCATCAGGCTGCTGCGCTAGCTGATTTATGGTTTATGGATATGAACAATAAAAGCAGTGGTGGGAACAGACCACAGAAGAGGAAGATCGTGTTTGAATTATAACCGTTTGATAACCGTTGTTATGGGAAAGGCACAACTCATTAGTCTTATGTGTGAGCTCAGTGGAAAAGGATAGAGTGGATATCAAACACTTTATATTTAACATAAACATGACCACTGTTTCCTCTGTGTGTCTGTTTTTATGAAGTACAAATAAGTTCAAATATTCTCAACTCAACCAATCAAACGGAGCGAAGGCAGGCTTTCATCAGGTCCTTCCTGTCCTCATGGCGGTGCATGTGGTCGGAACGGACAATGAAAGATTGATATTAGTGGTTTTTAATGAGGATGAACTAAATATTTCTTCAGTATTTATCATTTTATGGATCTTTTGCACCTGCTCCTCATCTAACAGCAGAGCAACCTTTGACCCCACCAAAATCCAATCTGGAGTCCGAGTGGAAGACATTTCAGCGATATCCTGCCCACAAGAATAAACCAGATGGATGACACACCACGACCTCCAACACCACATCCTACTGTTGACCTTGCTGACTGTCAGGTAGGTGTGCAGGTGTGAACATCACATACCGCCCAAGCCGAGAGACAACAAGCCCGAAGCACAGCACGGCGTTTAGTACCTTCAGGTCCACTCCCTCAGTATGAGGAAGCTGCACCATCACCACACTGTGTGTTCCCACCGCGTCCTCACAGCAGGTGGTAACACAGCTGACCTGCAACATTGTGGCCTTTCAGATCCAAACTGTGATTGGCTTCACGTGTGTTGTCATGGATACCGAACAGCCAAGCGTATTGAAATTCAACACCGCTGCAGCGGCCTCAGACACAGTACAGCCTGCCTGGATAGAAGGTCAGTGCACTTCATCTGGATTCACTTCATATCCACGCAGGAACACACCACATTTATGAAGGAATATTCCATTCAATTATTTTTTATTTATAGGACCCCAAACATCACATTGGCCTCAGAGGGCTTTACAATCTGTACAGGGTGGATGTACCCTCCATCAACCAAGGAAAAAGTCCCTGAACAACTTTAAGAGGAGAAAAAGGGGAAGAGCCCTCAGGGAGAGGAGAGGAGAGGAGAGGAGAGGAGAGGATGGATCCCTCTATCAGGATGGACAGGACAACAATAGATGTGGGTAAAGAATAAACAAAAATGACCACATAGTTCATCAATATGACAGAAATGATACATGAAATGAGAGCAGTAACAGCGGTAGCAACGGTAACGGTAGACACAATAACCCGTGGAAAATGATGACCACTAAAGATACAGGCAGCCGTGGGTATAATATGCAAGTCAATGAATTTCATTGCAAGCTCCTCTCAGCCCGAGATGCTGGGCTCTGTGGGACTGTGGGGGATTGAGGACTTTGCAACGAGCCATCCGGTTCCATCTTCAACATAAACTACAAACTACTCCATTATGATCCATGCAGCTCTATTAAGTCCGTTCCCAGTTTGGATGATGAAATGGAGCTGGAGCTGGTCCCTGCTGACATTGGGCCAGACATGTAGACACGTAACTCACACACTACAGGCCAGAACATGCAAACTCCACGGACCTGGACCCGGACCCGCGTACACCCCCGTGTAGCCCTGCAAGTGATATATGATGATAAATGTTTTCCAAAATGACACAGTCTGGTTGCAAGTACATAACGGCCACTTTGCTAAAGAAAAAGAAAAGATGAATCAAATAAATAAGTAAAATCAAGTGAGACAAATGAAAATTCACACAATATATTTTTGATATATTTTTTCTAATAATGAAGTCATCTATTTTTTAAGCGCCGAAAGTAAATGCAGTGTGAGAGAGCAGCTCAGGGTTCTGCAGCAAACTGATCATCAGGATTTACATTGAATTCAGGAAGTAGAGATTGCTTTCATTGTGTCTGGAAGTAAAAACAACGACCCTCAGCTGCAAGCGGCAAAGCATAGCGAGGAGAGAGGCAGGGAGTTTGTAAGTTACTGGTCAGACCAGTGGAACACAACAACTGAACACACAATGGCATTTAAATTAAACTGCCTATCAGGCCAGTTGGACCAGCGGTCCACCGTAGTCCAGCCCAACACTGTCTACACGAAAGAAATCAACATTTGTGGGACCTTTATAATTAGAAACCCACATTGCTAACTTTTGGTGGAAACACCAGATGGATATAGAAGAAAGACTCCCACGTGTTTCTAATAATAAGGGGAGCAATAATTAAACAAATAAGGAGAAACTGGGTGAAAAATAACCACTTAATGAATCCTGAATGGAAAGATCTGGTGAATGAAATTCATGAAATCTACTATGAGGATAAGAAATCAAATTCATTTACTTGAAGAAAGATGGGAGAAATGGATTAAATATATAACATGAATGAAGTTTCCATTCTATTTTTCTATTATTTCCTCTCTTGTAGTCTCGACGTGGATGATCATGTGACATCCAGTTCTCCTTCAGCAGGATTTGCGACCTTTGAACTGTAATATGATTCACAAATGATTGCCGTTATAGTTATGTTTAGAATTGTATGTGTATTTGTTGTCATTTTATGTTCTTTCACTTTTAGTTGTTTGTTGTATTTGTTTTATTAAGTTAAAAAGTGCTAATAAAAAATAAATAAAATAAAGAGGAACTAAACCCCCAAACCACTTTATTCAGATGAAAACCGAGGTAGGCCTATCTGTGTATTTAGAATTGTTGTTGTCTTCCCGGAACCTGGATATTGCAATTGAATTTTGCTAATCGCCAACCTGGAGTCAGGTGACATACATGGAGGAAGCTTTAGCCAGCGATCGTCACCAAAGAATGTCCCCCCCCCCACCTGTAAAGCCAGCGTCTCCTGTCTCTGCAGCCTGCCAATCACTAATGCTAATTCCTAGTGCTAATCACGAGCATACAAATATCCACACATCGGTGCCAGGTATTCACATTCCCAGGGCTCTCAAGTCTCACGCATTTCAACCTGTTCACACGCCACATCTAGTATTTCTCACCCTGACAGATTACCGGGATAATTAAAAAAACGTTCTCTTATTTTATGAAAATACTTCACCGAAATGTGTTTCTGAAAAGATTTTATGTGAGAAATAAGCTATGCAGTTGCTGAATCTGTCATTAGTTTATTATTTCAGTTACGGTGGCGTGCAGTAGCGACGCCACAACACTCACAGTGTAGGAAAGCTCATTCAATAACACTGTTTCACCAGATTTTAAGGTTTCAGAGTGTTTTCTTCCGATTGTTTCATTCTAAGTACACATTCAGGATTTCCTGAATTTAGAGACACTTCAGCCCGAACTGTGGGCTTTAGTTGGCGAGGTTAGAGCACAGCATGCCGTTTGTTTCTAGAAAAGCCCCCCATCCAGCCATGCTGCCTACATAACCAAAGATGTAAAGCAGTTCTAGGAGAATACATCACTTCATTTCAAGGTCTCAAGTCTCTCTCACTGTGAACTTCTCCACTGAGGACACGCAGGAAATAGGACAGACTGGAAGAGCTCTGATTAATGTCCTCAACAGGGTTCATCCGTCTGCAGAAAATGGCTCCATTCGATGAATTATTTTGTGTTCCGTTAATGCTGGTGATTCCACCCTGACCCGACTGGAACGACGACTTGCACATTTCTGCACATTTCAATGAGGTTTGACACCATGCCATTAGAGGTTATTCAGTGGAGAGCAATGCACGTGCAGACTCCTACTGCTGCTGCCTGTCTGTAATCATCATGCGAGGATCAAAACTATCATTATAAGTCACTCCGGCTGGAAACCTCAGCCACTGGAGCCGCAGCGCTCTGCAGCTTGTAGAGCCATTTGTGTTCCAAATCACAGAATACGGCAGCAAAAGAGAAGCCTGTCACCTGACCGGGAGGCCGCAGAGCCCACATTCTTTCCAAATGATATTCCTGTTTATTGACACTGAGTAAAGTGAAAGATCAGTGAGTCAGTGTTCCATTTTAATAATAATAATATTTATTATTATTCAATACACATTCAATTCACCGCCATTGTATTGTTAGGCCTCAAAATCTGGACAAATGAAACAAATACTTTGGTTTATCTTTCCACATGTTCCACATACAGGTCCCACTCTGAAACCAAACGACTAGATCATTGCTGCAGAATGCAACATGAATACACTACATGCCAGCAGCACAGACGGACACACAGATGTCACTTCCTGTATGTCCACAGCTGTAGCTTTCAGGAGTGCACCTTTGCAGGACTTTGAGGATTTTTCCTTTTTGCACACAGGATAGTGTCCTTTTGGATTCCCTCTCCTCGGGAGGAATGAAGGTTGTAAATGATACATGAAGAGAAAGGCCTCTCATCTGTCCCTGCTACTCTCTCATCGACCCCTCAGAAGCTCCAGATCCTGAACAAGCCCTGCAGGAACCGCCAACACTAAGATCTCTACTGCTTTCATCACCAAAAGAAAAAAGACGCCTCACCACCACCATCATCTCCTCAACTCATCAAAAACACACTCAGAAATTGATCAAAAAGTCAATGTGCAGAAAAATATTGTTTGCAATACGGTAGATGACAATTTTGGTTATTAAAAAGTATGTCTATGAATTACACATTCCGTCGACCTCCTTTGTTAACACAGTCAGACAGAGGAGTTTTTCGAGAATATTGTTTCCATAATGAGCTTTGATTGCAGCGATTACTCTACTCTACTATCATAGAGAGCACGACGTCCCAAAGAAAGAGCAGGTTCATGCTTTTGAAGTGGTTCAATATTTTACGACAGAGTGTGGATGAAGCGGAAGAGATTCCCTCTTTGTAGCTCTGAGAGGCTTTGGAGTCGGCAAGCCTTGCGGGGCTGATGTATTCATTCCTCTGCTGGATTGTGACTGAGATTTCCTTCAAGTTGTGAATTAAACATGTGTGAGACAGAGACAGACACAGACAGAAGATAGACTTTCATTCAACCCTCAGCCCCATCTTTTGACTGTAGAGAGAAAATTATACTTATCATTCTACAATAAATGTATATTTTATACTATTATATAACTATATACCATTATACCTGTCTGGCTCTCGGGATGTAGACTGTGGGTATAAGTTGGTTATGTATTTCCTTACCCTACCAGCTTATCTACTTTGCTGAATCTAATGATCTATAGTTTCAGCATTGACATTGACATTGTGATGTCCAACTCACATCGCAGGACACGTCACCCTACTACCTCACTGCTCAAACAAATCAAGGGAACACTTAAATCACAAACAAATTATTCAAGGTGAAAATCTTAACCTAAGTACGTTGTATCATTTTTTCTGAAAATAAAAAAAAAATACCACGGTCAATGGAAACCAAAAACACCAAACCATTGAGGGCTGGATTCAAAATCACACAGAAAATCAAAGTAAAATATTGAAATCCCAGGCTTGAAGTTCATCTCAGGAGCTCATCATGTGACCCACTATTGTGTTTGGCCCCCGTGTGCCTGTAGGAACTCCTGACACAGCTTCTGATGCACCGATGCATAACGTCACATATGTGCACAACTGGGTTTAGGTCAGGATACATAAGAAAACTTCCACGATTCTCATGTTCATGACCAGAATTAGTGCTTAATGACATAGAGCCTAGGTCGGCCCTCCAGTTTCATGATGAACCCCATATATATATTATCTGTGTGGGAGGATCCTCTCCCCAGCCAGACCATTTCCCCATAGCGGTGTGCAGCAACCGGTTATAAAAGGTCAGTGTGTAAAGGCCCGGACCGAAGGTGGTTGGTAGATGCGACTGTGAGCTTTACAGCACCCCTCGTCTTGACCTTGCACCCTTCTGAAAAGTGAAGTCAACACCCAAGTGCCTGGAACGTGCATTCTGTCTCCTGGTCATCAGGGGGCAACTCCTCTCTGGTTGTATAGAAGTCTATGAGAAAATGGTCCTACTTCTCTCTTGATGTATTATCTCAGTAAACATTGTAAATATGAGTTTATGGTCTCAATCTCTAGTTTCAAGTCTTCTTCAATCCAGCATAATGTTCATTTAGTACATTATGGTCCATTTAGAGTCCACCAGACCAGAAAGCAGGGGATGCTTTAGGGGGCGGGGCTTACCTGCTGATTGACAGGTCGTTACAACGCTACCAACACAGTTAACTACCAAGATGACTTAAACACTTTGGGCCCTTGTTTCGTAGACCAGGCATAGTCGGCGCGCTGCAGGGTGTGTCTGTCTGGACTTTGCAAGTTTCGTGCACTGGGCAGGCTAGCGCAGGCACTCCTCCCATCACTCCCACCCGCGCAAGTGGGAAAGAGGGAGGAGAAGAAGGCGTGAGTGGGAGACGAGGAGGAGACGAGGCGTGGACTGGGATTAATACAGCCGATTCAGATCTTCACCAATCAAATGAGCACCTCTCCTCTCCTTTAATGCGTTAGGGGAGGTTAAGTGCAAGATCCGTCACTTGACAACCCGATGACAGAAGCAGCGCCGCCATCAGGCGCATCACGCGCCGCGCGTGCGTATAGTCATAATAATTATAATGCTGATATTATATCACTATAGAAATTGTAGGCACGTTAGGCATGTCTATCACAAAGCAGGGTCAGGGCGCACAGCAGTAGATATATTAGACGAGCCGGCCGGGCCATTCATCATCATCATCACCGTCTTCATCATCTGCGCTCCACAGCTGCACCGGATTCCCCGTCCAACACCAGTACGGCGGGACACCGGGACCTCGCGTGCCACTCAGACCAGCTGCAGCCCCAACTCCGGTTCTAGCTCGTGGCAAAGTTGCGCGTTTCTCCACGGACACGGACAACAGGCTGCCGCGCGAGACCAGGCGCGAGCTGCTGTATTGTTTTTAAAAGACGCATTTTATTAGCAGTGGATAGATATGAAAAACAGGAGAGAGAGAGGGAGATGTTTTGGTCCGAGAGGCTGAGTTTCCGTTACGCGTGCCATCCGCCTTTGATCTGACGTCAGATGTGACGGGACAATCTATATAGATATAAATTCACGTGTTGATTCAATTAGTTGCATTACATAGTGTTTGTTGTGATTATTTATTGCATTTAAATGTGCCTGGAACTGTGGAAACCTGCCTGTGAGGTCTCGGTGACGTGTGCGCACTGCGTGCCAGTGAGCCAAACTGCCACTCAGCCAGCTGTAATTCGCCTTAGGGCAAGAGTAGATCAGGTTGGAGCTGTTAAGCTTTCGGCGCAGTCTCGGCGAGGCTTTTTGCCACGAAACTTCCGCTGCGCCAAGCTGAATCTGTGACGCCTCCCCCTGCTGCACCGCCACACCCATCTCGCAGGCAATCCACCAAACTGCCAAACTGACCGTGCGCAAGGCTACACTGGTCAAACTTGCATTACGCCGGCTCCGCCACCCTGGGCTGCGCCAGGAAGCGAGGGCCATTAGCTGTAAAGTTGACCTTGAATTATGATTCTAACTTTGTTAGCAGCTTTGCACCAGAATCCAGATGGATCCAGATCCACCCGTTGCTCCTCTGTAGTCCAAATATGGTCACTTCCTTCACTGGTTGCAAAAATTCAAGATGGTGACGGTAAAAGTGATGAACTCGAGGCTTCAAAACCATAGTCTACACACCAAGGGGTGATGCCATGACGACCATGCCCACTTCTTATTTCCAGTCTGTGGTTGTGAAGCACCGAGGTAAATAAGGCAATGCTTCCTTGCTTTCTGGATGAAGAGATCCTTTCAGGGTGGATCTGCTGTTTAATGTGCAGCTGGCAGCCTTGAGCTAAATAAAACAAGAGTACGAGGGAATGCAAGAGAGGCCAAACATGTTGCTCTCTTTATATTACCGTCTTCACTGTGTGGTTTGTCCTTCCTTGGCAAGTAAACAAGGGGAGCAAGCACACACACACACACACAAACACACACACATACGCACACACACACAACCACTAACGGATTCATACCGTAATTCCACAGCTAATTGAAATGATGTAGGCTGAAATGAATGTGTGTGTGTGTGCGCGTGTGTGTGAATGTGGTAAGGGAAGCCAAGACATTGCTGCAATGGGGTTTGCAGTTCTGCTGCTGATGACCCAAGAACCCTTGCAGCTCAAATGCACACATACACACATTCTAACATGCATGAACAGACACACACATGCACACACAGCAACACTTGGACACATACACATACACACACACAGTATATGTATGCACACACATGCATGCATGCAGACACACACACACACACACACACAGTAAAGACAGCAATACCTTTCCTGTCATATTAGTGAAGTGTGATTCTTTTGAATGTTCCATCTTGATAAGTCAACCAGTTGATCAGAGACAACATGCTTCAGGCAACAGTCCTGAAGCTCCGCCCCCACTGCTACACAGAGTTTATAAATATTGAACGTGTCCAAATTGACAAAGAGACACTTCCCAGAACCCCCCGGGAAGTGTGAAGTAGAGCGGTTGGGCAGATGTGTGAAGAACTCAGATGAGGATTCCTAGTTTTATAGTTCCATAAAGACACAGATATAACAACTTGACAGGAATGTTGGGTTCATTAAGAATGAATACCTGAAAAACTGTTCATTGAAGGAACCATAATCCAGACATGCCGAGCAGCTTTGTGTGAACCGTATAAACAACAGTTGTCGTCCTCCCATCACTACAAGACAAACGCACCAGCGGAGCTTTTATTCTGGAACATTCCAGAAATGTGTGACTCAGACCAGGTATGTCTCACCCAAACACACCTGCAGACTGGGGGGTCAAAGGTTACAGAAAACACGACACAGCCCTTTCTACCTTGAGTTTCTAACAACTCAAGTGACGTGACTATGGCAACTAACAATGTATGAGGCTGTGGGCTATCTCCATCTTTACACCGTGTCAGTGTATCTACCCATAATGCAGCAGGTGGGTGACAGCGTTACTTGTTGCCTCAGCTGTGAGACAGGTTGACTCATGTGTGCAGCCGTTCCAAACCAGCCAATAATATTTTTTTCGTTCCTCCCTCCCTCGTTTCGTCTCCTTTACTATGATCAACCGGTTCTTCCTTTTTTCCATCACACTCTTCTTCATCATCACCATTACCATCATCATCATCATCTCATGCGGCTCTTCTTCAACTGTGGGAAGCAAAAGAAAAACAGAACAAAGTCCAGAAAGGAGGGGGGAAGGTTCTCCTGTTACACTGCTGGAGAAGACAAACACACACATTGTGACATCATCGAGTTAATGTGAGGACACTCCCAGTTGTTATATACACACCCTTAGTCCAACACACACACACACACACACACACACACACACACTCACACACTGCTGTCAACCCAGGGTCATACATGTGTGTGTGTGGAGGGGAATATCTGGCTTCCAGAGATGTTTTGGAATGGAAGAGGAGCCGTTCCTCCGGAGCAGCGATACTAACCCGACTGGCCACAGATGGAAAAGTCAACAACGGCGGTGCATATGTTTATTTTTTCTGCTGATAAAGTAATATCTGTGAGCCTGACGCAGTCAGAAGAGACGGAGTGGCTCCGTTGACAACGCAGGAGAAGAGCTGATCTGCTCAGAGCTGATGTTTGCCGTTTGCTCTCCTTGTCTCGGCGGCTGGCCTCCAGCTTCAAGGACACTGTGTGTTGGGGTGACGTGTCGGACGGCAGCTCAGACCAAACATCACAAGCAGGTTTTCACAGCTCCCTCTCCTCGTAACCCTGACACGCAATCCTCAGCTGGAGCTCACGCAACCAAAACCCTCCTTTCTAGAGAAGTAAAGGTTTTGGTCTTGGTCAGCAAAACAGATGCCGGCATGGTGGTGAGAGTGCATTTTCATCACATGACACGGTGCTGACACAAGTAGGCCAGAAGCATCACATCTGTTCCTGTGACCAAATCAGGCGGTCGATGCCCGAACATGTCGTTCATCTTCCCTCTTTCATCCCTTCAGCCTCCTTCTCCAAGCGGTTGGTGTTATATTTCCTCATATCCAAAAACCTGATGGTGTCTGAGTCCTTCATGATGAATGAAAGTAGGTGTTTCTCCTTCTTCCCTTTTCTCCATCAGAATCAGAATCATTGCCAAGTACGTTTTCACATACAAGAAATTTCCCTTGGTCTTCAGTGTGCGCGATATTTACAAAGAATAAACAATAAAGCAAAGTACTGCAGTCAAGAACATAAATGAAAAACATACAATTTAAAAAAAATAAAAAAAACATGAAAAACATACGCACCGTAATGTAATAATATGTACAATTTTACAATTAGGAACACTCTATTTACAAAACAAGGAAGAACAGAAGAGGCCTTCGTGTCATGAAAACACCAACTTACACTCCCATAGTGAATGTGCTGCATACGTGTCCAAAGACTACCATCCACACTGCATGCAGGAGGAGAACTCATTCCGAACAAGCCGACCAATCGTTTTCTAGATATATTTCCACGCGATCCTCGTCAGGACGGTCGACCCGATGACGCCAGGAGGTGAAAAGTCACTTCTATGTGAGAGAATCCTCTCAAGCTTTTTGATGTGAACCTCACAGTGGAGAAAACATGTAAGAGAACAGCTATGACCTTAAAGCTTGGATAAAACTTTATACAAACACGTGTAATAGCAAACAAACGTGTGCATGGTCAGCATGCAGCCAGAGATCACTCTGTTTCCTTCCTGTGCCAGAACCCACTTCCTGTCCCAGGAGGCCACATGTGCTTCACGTCCCACCCAACTGTTTAATACCGAGGAGACCTGGATCCTAAAAAGAGGATGTCATTCAAGGTTATTATTAGAAAGACAGAAGGAGGGCATGTTTCTGTTCCTCTCTCACACATGAAGTCTCTGAGCGAACACGTCCTCTGTAGAACAGCTGTGCTGAGTGGGAGGATGCTCGGCGCAAAATGGGCCTGCACGTGTGTAGAACTAGGTGTCCTAGTCTCCGTCCACACAGCGACGGGTCACGCCCAAGGACGTCTAGCACGTCAAGCCGGGAATCGGACCACCGTTCTTCCGATTACAAAACTCGCTCCACCTCTGACCCACAGCCATGGGTGTCTTTCAGGGTCAACACACACACACACACACACACACACACACACACACTCCTGCTGCAGCTCTCCATCAGCAGGGCTCCATTATTTCTCTTTGACGTGTTCATAATCCCAACAATGAAACATATTTACCTGTATGTTAATGAAATATGGATCTGACAGCTGGAGCCTTCTTCATTCATTTTAACACGCTAAACAAACAGTGACGGTCCCCATTCAAAAAGATGTGAAGTGAGTGAAAGTTTCAACAGAAACAGCCGAGTCATCCTTCTTTTACTGAAGAAGTGATCTCTGGTAGAAAACACCTACTGGCTGCAGAGAGAACTGTAACCACCAAGCAGACATGTTGGCCTACCATCACGTCAGTGTTAAAGGTTGAGTAGGTCATTTGGAAAAACCACAGAGGTATTGCCTTTGAACGCGTCACCGAACAGGAAAAGTCCCGCCCCCTTGGTTCAGACCTCTGTTCAAAGCCCCGCCCCAAAAACACCAAACGAGTGCCGGAGATCAACAGAGTGTTATCAGGATGTAAGTATTGACAGACAGGAAATGTTAGCCATGATGGGATTCACAGCTGTAGTGCCGTCTGACCTCTCTGATGCTAATGTCGGGGCTAACTGCTACATTCACAGCTGTAAGCCAACACACATCCACTATGTCACTCTGACCAATAGGAGTACAGAGCCATATGTAGACAACTGTAAAGGATGGCGAAGCGAAAGAGGAACAATGTTGTTGTGAAATGGAGGAAACATTTCTGTTACTATGGCAACAGCAGCCCTGCTTCTTTGACGTTTCCTCGAGGGACGATCACCGCAGTGTGGAGGGAGAATAGCAGACAGCAATAATAGCACGTGGTTGGTCGGGGGGGCGGGACGTGTCCATCATGTGGACAAAGTCACGGCTAGACTTCATGACTCTACAATGACCTGATCTGGTGTTACAGCAGCTCACTGCTCCCAACACTTCCCATGGTTACATGTATCAGTGACATGTCATGTATTTCTATGTGGAAAGAACTTGGTTCAGTACTCACTTTACAGTCTCAGACACGTTAATGGAGAAGAACATCAACACATTGGATACACTATTTTAACCAAAAGGCAAAAGAATACAACGACTTGTTGAATCAGTTGATTGGACACCAGGTCCTGATCCTGCGGGGACACCAGGTCTAGCTGATCCCAGGTCACCCTGGTTAAGGAGGACTGATCCTGTAGTTACTGTAGGTACCTTCCCTGCTCTTCATTCCACTAAGCAGATGAAGCACGTTGTCCTGGCTTCCCTTTTCTTATGCAGAACTTTAAAAGCATGAATAGCTGCAGGCTGTCACACTGTTGTATGACACACAAGTACAAGTCCCACCTGAAGGACATCCAACCTGCTGTATGAGTGATACAGCTCCATGCTCACTGAACACTGTCACTTTAACTTCACTCGATTATATTGTATACACTAATATGTGATTTTAACTTTTGTACTACATTTAATGTTGTTGTGTTATATTTATTGTTTTTTGCACAATGACAATTAAATCTCTGCTCTGGGAATAATAAAGTCAGTCATTCAGTCAGTCAATTCATTCACCCACAAACCCACCAACCCTATCTACTTACCTACCTACCTACATACCTACCTACCGTATCTACTTACCTACCTACTGTATACATATCTACCTACTGTACCTACCTACCTACCTACCTACCTACATACCTACATACCTACCTACCGTATCTACTTACCTACCTACTGTATACATATCTACCTACTGTACCTACCTACCTACCTACCTACCTACCTACCTACCGTATCTACTTACCTACCTACTGTATACATATCTACCTACTGTACCTACCTACCTACCTACCTACCGTATCTACTTACCTACCTACTGTATACATATCTACCTACTGTACCTACCTACCTACCTACCTACCTACATACCTACCTACCGTATCTACTTACCTACCTACTGTATACATATCTACCTACTGTACCTACCTACCTACCTACCTACCTACCTACCTACCTACCGTATCTACTTACCTACCTACTGTATACCTATCTACCTACTGTACCTACCTACCTACCTACCTACCGTATCTACTTACCTACCTACTGTATACCTATCTACCTACTGTACCTACCTACCTACCTACCTACCTACCTACCTACCGTATCTACTTACCTACCTACTGTATACCTATCTACCTACTGTACCTACCTACCTACTTTCGTACCTACCTACCGTATCTACTTACCTACCTACTGTATACCTATCTACCTACTGTACCTACCTACTTACTTTCGTACCTACCTACCGTATCTACTTACCTACCTACTGTATACCTATCTACCTACTGTACCTACCTACTTACTTTCGTACCTACCTACCGTATCTACTTACCTACCTACCCACCCATCCATCAATAAGCATATATTGACACGCTGTCACTGAGACGTCCAGGAGTCACATGAGCCTCTCATTATTAACGAAGCAACGATAACGATAGCCGCTTGCCTTATTATTGGATATTTTTAATGACCTTCTGGAAGAGACTCATGATGCAGACCAGAGTGAGACTTCAGGAAAACACTGGAGGATCTAACAGACGATGACCGTGTCAGTCTGAATAACTTAACTCAGTGTGGAATATATCATCCTTACAAATCCACAACAAACTCTGACACCCCGTCCTCCCACATCACCATAGCAACACACGCACACACACACAGGAACGCACATACGCACGTACACACACACACACACACACACACACTCAACATGCTCTCTTGACTTCAAGTAGAGGAAGAGGCACTGCAATCAAATTGCATTCAGAGCTAAAAAGCTCTTTCCTGTAATTATCCCCTTGAAGTCGAGCCAGAGGTCTGACATATCTACTGTATACGTGTGTGTGTACGTGTGTGTGTGTACACTTGTGTACGTGTGTGTGTGTGTGCTTGAGGGGATGGGTAGGTTGCATCAGAGAGATTGACTTCTTTCCCAAACACAATGACCATGACCATGTCTGATAAAAACACACACACACACACACACACACACACACACACACACACACGAGAATCAGTCTGACATAGTTTCGCTGTATTCATTAGTTTAGTTTAATTAGGACCGATTTGCACAGCCCTGCCCAGGAAAGGCACAGGAGTGATTTGAACTTTTCAGAGAACACACACACACACACACACACACACACACACACACACACATACACACACACAATTTATACACATTTGCACATGATATCCTGTTGAAAATGAATGTTTTCTTTATAAATCCATCCAAGCAGCTCAACAGGAAGTCATGACGCTGCGATCACAAGAATTAACGCAAATTCAACCAAACACTGTGAATCAGAAGTGAGATTTGTTTGTCTGATCTGAGCACAGCTGATAGAAACATGGTGTGTTACATGATGTAAAGTAATGCTCTCTCTCTCTCTCTCTCTCTCTCTCTCAATGTTACATTTCAGTGGACATGACTCAAAGTGCCGTTGTGTGACGGAGGCTGGGGCTTGACTCCGCCTCCCTGTACCAGACCTTCGACACGTTCTCATTCCAACACATCAAACACTTCATCCGGGTCACAGCTCTATGTTCCCCTCAAGCCTCACTTTATGGTCAACATTGTCTTTTTCAAAATAAACTTCAAAATGAAGTTCGGTGTAGGCAACAAAACCTCTTAGAGAGGTTTAGGAAAAGAGCGTAGCTGACGTGAACGTCACTGACTGACGAGTCACATGAATATGGACAATAAAGATTCATGTTACTAACAATAAAATGTTAGAGGTGGGAATCAGAGTAACTCACGATACGTTGATATCACGATACTGCGATACTTGATATATTGCATTTTAATGATTTATAATATGCATCACAATATCTGTGTATCTGAAGGAGAAAAAATACCAGTGAAAAGGAAAAAAGCAGGAATGAATCATCAACAAATCATAAACTGGCAAAAGGCCAAGAGGAGTGTTGAAGTAGTGACTGGTGAGGCAGAATGGTAACAGGCTTAAAGATGGGGTATGTTTTCCTGTTCAGAAGCACTTTTTGTTATACTGGGTGAAATGGCCTGTCTAATTTCAGAGGGATCAGTACATTATGTCATCAGGAAAAGGAACGGCTCTGTGGCCGCCGTGGGACCGAGAAAACAAACAACCAATCTGCGCCCCCCGCACCGAAGGGCGCGGATTGGTCGGAGTGAAAAAACAATCAGATGCCTTCATGTCTAGTTCTGCACCCGCCCTCCCCGCCTAAGCGCGAGTGCACAGCCTTCACGTCTCGCTGATGCCAGAAAAATCAGCTTGGACGGACTCACTGACGGGAGGGGGGGGGGCTTAGAGGAGGCAGGAGGTGCTATTTTCAAATCTTGCTAGCTCTCTTGCTAGCTTTCCAACATTACATACCCCAGCTTTAAAGCATGGAGTCAGGAAATAGCGCCGGCATATTTTAATTAAAAAAACAACATATAATTGGTCCTTTTATATTGATGTTTGGTGCCAGTGTATCGATGCATCAAAGCGGGGAGTATCCCCATATATGGATATATTTACCCACCACTACATGTTTCTTTTTAGTTTGACACGGGACTCGAACATTGGTCTCCTGGACTTAAGTCCTGTGTTTAATTGACCCGTCCATCTCCCCTCCCTGCCTGCCTGTGTGGACTATCTCACTCTTTATACTCCCTCTGTTACACTACCCACAATGCAGTGGGTAACCCTCCATTTTGTCCGATTGTTGCAATCCTGAGCCTTTTTGTTGAGGGTACATGGGCCAGAGTATATTTATTCCCACTGGAACACTTGGCCTATAATTTTGAACAAGAAAAATCTACTTTCACAATTTCCACTTGTTCCTGTAGTTTCACTGCAAAAACAACTACCTTTTTTAAGAAGTTGCTGTGAAATCAGGCACTTTAATCTGAAATCCTGGACGGACACACACACACAACACACAGACACAGACACACACACACACACACACACAGTGAGATAGCGTTCCAGGTCCAGATCAATAGCAGCCTCCTCTCAGCACACACCGGGCTGCCGGCCTGTGGAGCTGCTCTGCTCTGTGATGAACTCTAATTAGACGACAGTAAAACATCAGTTGACAGCCAGAAAAAGGCGACAGGCTGTTCAAAAGGCGACGGGTCAAATCCTGCAGGTACTCGGAGCAGCTTTTAAAGGCTTTATTCGACCACAGTGCAGGGAGAAGGAGCCTGCTGCTCAGTGTTCACTGACTAACGCTGATGACTGTAGACTATACACTATGTAAGTTCCACCTGCATGTCATGACATCATCACTCAGGATGTTCTAGAAAACAAACTGACTGTTCTTTTCTGTAAAATGCCAGAAAATACTGACATTATTGTTCTGTTTTGGTTCTCATCAACACAGTAATGATGTGGCTGCCATTGTGGCCTCGAGGTGTGTTCAGACTGCACATGAAGTCTGTGTGGAGAAGAGACAATTTGAATATGTTTGTACTTGAGCAATAAATTGGCATTATTATCGTCGAAGAGGGAAGAGGTCAGGATGCAAAAAAAAAGAAAAAAAAAAGAAGACGTGGTGAGATTTGAGATGAGTCACATAAACACAACAGTGTTTGCTGTTATCTTACAGCAAACGTCTGCTCAGCCTAAACACAAGCATCAGGCAGTGGGGGGAAGGTGTTTGTGACGTAGTATTAAATATCTAGGAAGACTACGTATACGTGGACGGGCCAACAACGCAGGACTTGGACCACCAGACCGGTGTTGTAGCAGCTGTGTCACGATAGTGAAACTTCTATCTGTGGAGCATGTATGTGATCAGTAAGTTTCATGTTAATGTGATGATTAGATATTCTGTGTAGATGTAAAATAGTGGCTCCAAGAAGGGTCTGGGGTAGCAACAAACTATTAGTGATCATCCTCTGGGGAGCATGAAAAACCGAATTCACCGGTTGGAGCAACGTCTCGCTCTGCCAGAAAGTTTTGTGAAGTCCTGAATGACATCACCGTTCCTATTTGGGGGAATAATTGTGTTGTGTCTGCCGGGGACAGAAAACGCATCACTTCCTGTTTCCCAGCCAATGTCAAAGGCTTATTGGTTGATTCAGGCTTTCACAAGGAGACACCCGGGCAGCTCTGTATTTACATGCTAACAGCGATGCTAAGAACTCAATCCTGAGTGTCTGCTCTTCCCCTGGAGTTTTACACTTTATTTGATAACTTTATTGATCCGTGGATGGCTGACTCAGCATTAATCCTCCCTTTTCTTGCAGTTTCACACAGTTAAGCCTTTGGAGAGCTGCCAGCAACCTGCTGCCAGGTCAAGTGTCTCACTTCTGTCTCTCTGTCTCTCTCCCTCTGTCTCTCTCTCTCTCTCTCTCTCTCTCTCGGTCTCTCTCTCTCTCTCTCTCTCTCTCTCTCTCTCCATGTAAGGTGGGAGTCTGTGGAGAGACTCAAACAGACTGTATATACACAGCGGGAAGCGGCAGGAAGGGAACATCGGCACTGATACAGTAGAAAGGAAGAACTGAAATGCCCGTCCGTTCAAACTCCACATTCCAGCTGTCAGTCAGGAAAGTTCAGCTTACTACGTGGAGGAAACACCCAGCTGTCTGTCCAACAGCCTTTTCTTTCTTTCTCCACCATGTAAATGTGATGCCGGTCGATCCAAACTGGCCTAAGTACAGTTTGATCTGCGTGTTTCTAATCCCTAAGTTTAAGTCTTCAAAGGCAAGAAGTCAGCATTCATGTAAACTCCACCTCCACTCCCCTCTAACTGGTCTGTAACTGGTCTGTAAATGGTCTCCATCTGGTCTCTAACGGGTCACCAACTGGCCTGTAACTGGTCTGTAAATGGTCTCCATCTGGTCTCTAACAGGTCGCCGACTGGTCTGTAACTGGTCTGTAAATGGTCTCCATCTGGTCTCTAACAGGTCGCCGACTGGTCTATAACTGGTCTCCAACTGGTCTTTAACTGGTCTCCAACTGGTCTTTAACTGGTCTCCAACTGGTCTGTAACTGGTCTCCAACTGGTGTGCATGGGAACATGTAACCGGGGTGGGAGTGGTTTGGGACATGTGAAGGGGCCAAGGAAGAGAAGGGGGCAGGTTGTTAAGTATTTCTGCTCATTATTGTGCATTTGATTCCATGTGTATTATACATCAGTCATTTGAATTTTGTATATTCAAATATTGTAACGCTTTAATAGTAAATATATTTGTTAAATGTGTTGAGCTTGTTTCTAGTCATTAATCTGATGTAGCTTGTTTCTCCATCATGTTTTACACCTCAGGACTACCAGCTCTCTCCTCCATCACAACCACAACAACCTTAACATGACCATCAGCTTGGATTATATGCCTCAGGGAATGCCATTCAAATGTCCTTATATATTATAGTCTGACCCTCAATATAATGACAATACAGCTGCTAATGAACCTTAAAAAACAATGTGAGCCTTTAAAAGCCAAGGGCCCTAGTTTCGTGGCGCAGCGCAGGGCGGCACAGGGTGGCGCAGCCGGCGCAGTGCAAGTTTCGATCCGCGCAGCCTTGCGCACCGTCAGTTTGGCAGTTTGGTGGATCGCCTGCGCCAAGATGGGTGTGGCGGCGCAGCAGGGGGAGGCGTCACAGATTCAGCTTGGCGTAGCGGAAGTTTCGTGGCAAAAAGCCTCGCCGAGACTGCGCTGAAAGCTCGCCAGCTCCAACCTGGTCTACTTTCGGCGCAAGGCGTAAATAAAGTCCATTCATTCAATGCGAATCGCAGCTGGCGGATCGGAAGTTTGGCTGACGGCGCGCAGTGCGCACACGTCACCGATACCTCACAGGCAGGTTTCCACAGTTCCAGGCACATTTAAATGCAATAAATAATCACAACAAACACTATTTAATGCAACTAATTGAATCAACACGTGAATTTATATCTATATAGATTGTCCCGTCACATCTGACGTCAGATCAAAGGCGGAAACGGAAACTCAGCCTCTCGGACCAAAACATCTCCCTCTCTCTCCATTTTTTTATAATATCGGCATTGTTATTATTATGATACGCGTGCACAGCGGCGGCGCTGCTTCTGTCATCGGGTTGTCAAGTGACGGATCTTGCACTGAACCTCCCCTAACGCATTAAAGGAGAGGAGAGGAGCTCATTTGATTGGTGAAGATCTGAATCGGCTGTATTAATCCCAGTCCACGCCTCGTCTCCTCCTCGTCTCCCAATCACGCCTTCTTCTCCTCCGTCTTTCCCACTTGCGCCGGTGGGCGAGACGGGAGGTGTGCCTGCACAAGCCTGCGCGGTGCACAAAACTTGCAAAGTCCAGGCGGACACACCCCGTCGGCGCGGCGCAGGTGCGCTGAAAGCTGACTGCGCCTGGTCTACGAAACTAGGGCCCCAAGTGACATCACACCTGAAAGGGTCAGAGCGGGACACAAACCACATTATGGTCTAACCTTCAACCCACACCGTCTACTTCGCGTGAGCAGAGATCCATGTCCTAAGGAGATAACAGCAGTCAATCAGAGCCGGGCCACCTCTTACCTCCCAACACACCCTGGGCTGCATCTACATGTGAGCAAGTGGTGTTCATACATGTTTGAGACATGCAGTCATCTGCTTCCACAACACAAACACCGTGGTGTGTGTGTGTGTGTGTGTGTGTGTGTGCAGCGTCTGACAGCCAGACAGGCAGAATAACTGGTCGACCTGTCTGCTTGGTTTACATTCTGCAGCACACAGGAGCAGTGAGGACAGAGATGCAGGACTTCAAGTCTAAATTACAACACAATCCAGATGTGAGTCTGGTCCGGTGGAAGGGGAAGTCAATCTGCCTCAGTGCTGCAGTACTCCCATCCAGCCGTCCTCTTGGACTTATATTAGAAATACTTTTCAAGTCGGCATGCAAAAGAAAAAAGCCATTCTATTCAGTGAGTGGTGACTTTACTAGGTATAAAAGAGAGAGAGAGTTCATTAAACTAAACTGTGGAATGCAATGCAATGCAGAGCAATTTTTCAGGAGCTGCCAGTGTTGGGTTATTTTTATTCCATAAATAGTGGCCAAACATTGGAATGTTTGATTCTCTGTTGACAAGGTCATTGAACGTAGAGAAGAAGTGGACTAGTGGATGGGTTTGTGGACTATGGTTTCCAAGCATCAACTTTGGCATTTTGCAACCAGTGAAGTAAGTGACCATATTTGGACTATTGCGGAGCGACGGGTGGATCTGATCCCAAGCAGCAACTTTAACAGATCTGGATCCATCTGGATTCTGGTGTGAAGCTGCTAACAAAGTTAGCTTCATAATTCAAGGTCAACTTTACAGCTAAGTGTTAAAGTCATCTTAGTAGCTAACTGCATTGGTAGCGACCTTTCAATCAGCAGGTAAGCCCCGCCCCTAAAGCATCCCCTGCTTTCTGGTCTGGTGGACTCAAAATGGACCATAATGTACTAAATGAACGTCATGCTGGATTGAAGAAGTCTTGAAACTAGAGATTGAGACCATAAACTCATGTTTACAATGTTTACTGAGATAATACATCAAGAGAGAAGTAGGACCATTTTCTCATAGACTTCTATACAACCAGAAAAGTTACACCACTAAATAGCAAGTGTTGCTCATTAACACCATGTAAAAAAGCTTAAATGTGTTAAGAAAAGGGATATCAAACGATTAAACATTTTAATCAGATCAATCACAGGGTACCAGTGGATTAATCATGATTAATCACCATTTGTAAATATACCCAAATAATTCCCATTTTCTCTGTATGTTGTTGTGTGAACAGAAAGATAAATGACAGAAGGCGTATATGCACCAGAATGTGAAGCCTCTACAAATACAGATGCCCTGATAGCACTTAATATCACACCGAGTACAAAAACGTAAGTTTCAGTACTTGCTGATATTGAGTATTGATCCGAGTACTAATAATACCATTATAGTTCTAACAACAACTTCAACATAAACATTCAACTTTGTGTTTTCCTGATACAAACAGCAGTTTGCATTAGAGATATTACTTATTAACTGTTAAACCTGCTGTCAGTTACACAGTTCAAATAAACATTAAAGATAAAAAAGCTCAGAGACCCAGCGGAGCAGCTTGTCACTGAAAGGAGAATTGTGCTGGTCCACCTTAAAGGTCAGCCCACCTTAAGTGTTGCTGAGCTGGAGCAGCCAGAGTTGTTCCTAACTTCGGGGATAACTCCCTTCACTGACCATCTCTCTCTCTCTCTCTCTCTCTCTCTCTCTCTCTCTCCCCTCTCTAAGTCTCCATGGTAACGGCTGTAGTACGTGGGTGAAACCCTGACAGGTTGTAGCAGCAGACACACAGCTGACACCTTCCCAGCTAAATGAGGTGATGGAGACTCACTAGACGTCTGTTTGGCTTCACACTGCAGCTGCTGATAAATGATGATTAACATGTTTCTTCAGGTTATTAGGCTCCATGTTGAGAGGTTAACGTCAGGCTGCTGCAGTGGCACTGGTGCCAATGCATCTTAGTACTTTTATGAGGCTGCGTCCTTATTGATTGTTCAATCTTTGTTCCTTTAAAATGGAACGTCCCATCCAGAGAGACAACGGTGTTAATGGGTTAAAAAACGAATGCCTTAATTCCACAAATGAATCATCCCACGTTAACGTGACAGCCCGTAGTGCAGATACTTTTTCTGAGTAGCTTGCTACTTGCAACAGAAGGGCAGTCCTTCTGGAGCTGTAGTTTCAGAGTCGTTTCCCTCAATGCTGGTCGATTGAAACGGACGTGTGTGTGTTCAGTGACGACTTCAGTCTTAATCCTCACCAGCAGCTTCTATTGGATTCTTACAGCACACAGTGATACGGATGTAGCCTTACAAGGAGACAAACCTCACATCCACAGCTTGTCCTGAATGTGGCGGTGCACCTTTTACATTATCAGCTAGTTCATTTGTCCTGAAAGTGGAAGTAGAGAAAAAAGTCTCATTCTCTGGGAAGCATGACGATGCCCAGTAAATGTCATGGCAACCTGCACACTAACGTGATAATTATTGGGTGTATGGGGATATTTTTGGACTGATAGTGGCCTGAGAATTAAGGTCAGGGGTCACCATGACTATCCACTGCCAATTTGATGGCAATATGGCCCCATTTGTTGAGATATTTCTCTGGATTTAAGTTTGATTTCCTCCAGCCTGGTTTCTAAACATGACATTCTCACACAACTAAACTGCAATGTGAATTGTGTTTCAAGAGAAACTTATTTTGTTGTGGTTTACGTTTGTTCTTGATGTATCAGAAATGAGTTTCAAAGGAGTGTGTTAGTCCACGTAGGGCGGAGGTCTCCACAAAACGGTCGGGTCCACAAACACAGGACTGATGTTCCTGTCCTGTTTGGACCAAGTAGCTTTGTTGTTTTTGTTTTGTTTCAATTTCGTAGTCATTTTAAGGCAAATCATAATGTCTAGGGCTGTCAGGCGATTAAAAAAATTAATCTAATTAATTACAGGATTTGTAATTAATTAATCGCATTTCTGCTAAAGGTACCCAAAAAAAGAATTCAAATTCTAAGACATTACAAAATTGTATTGCATGACTAATCAATTGAATACACTAAGAAGAGAAGATTTGAAATCCACATTTTTATTATTGAAGTGTGTTTCATAAATGAAATTTAAAAAAAATGGCCAAGCACATCCCAGCAAACCAATTATCAAACCCAAAAGAGGATCTGGGGTTACAGTATCAACTCCTCAAATCAAAAAATCACCCTAAGCTAACATTAGAGGATCTGACAACAGACAACTTTAACTAACTAACTGGACTTGGAACTTGTACCAACGTGTTTAGAGTTTAAATGATAAATCAAGCTGGAGCAGCTTCGGTGATAGGATAATTCTTTTTTAAAAAGCTACAAATCAACGCATTCTTGTTGATAGTCCCGTCTTCATTCTTTTTATAAATAAACTTGTCATCTGATTCTGCCTTTGAGGACTCTGAATGGAAGAAGATTTGTAGTAGTTCTCAATCATTTTCTTATAACAGCCGACATAAACTATTACAGTTTAATCTTATACATAGGGTTTATTTGACTCCTCATCGTCTCCATAAGATAAGTAGTAACTACTCTGAATACTGCCCTAGGTGTAAAACTGAAACGGGATCCCTTCTCCACATGTTCTGGACGTGTAAATGTTTGGAGCAGTACTGGAGATCTATCTTGGACATTGTTAAAGGAATTGTAGGGGTGGAAATCCCGACCAATCCTCGGCTGACACTATTGGGTGACCTGTCGGTTTTACCAATTAATATGAGAGTCAACACTCGTTTTATCAGATTAGCCCTGATTGCAGCTAACAAATGCATAGCTATCAACTGGAAAAGCGAGGACCCCCCTGGTGTTTCTTTGTGGCTTAAAGAGCTCTCATCATACTTGCCATCAGAAAAGATCTTGTTTAATCTCAGGAAAAAACCATCAGTTTTTGACGGGTGTTGGGGAGGATTTGTGGCATTCTTACACAATAGAGCTGCTCCTTTAGGCAACATTCATGGTCAAAATTGAAATAGGGCTAGATACACTAAATAGGACTGTTATCAGCTATGTTATTACATTATGTGTGAGCTTAATATTAGTTGTGGTTTTATTTTTGTTTATTTATCGTTTACTCATTTGTATTGTTTTGTTTTAATTATTAGTATTATTTTTCTTGTTGTTGTTATTTATTTATTTAATTTTCTTTTTTTATTATTGTTGTGTTTATTGCTGTCATCTTTTTTTCACCCTACTCTGGACCCATGGGGGGGTGGGGGGCAGGGATTTAATACCCTGAAATACTGTAATTTGTTTGAATACTGTAATTTGTTAATTGAAAAACTTCAATAAATAAAATGTTAAAAAAAAAAATAAATAAACTTGTCATTCAAAGGCCCTCGCAACGATGTGCTCGCCTCACTCCCGACGCAGGTGGGAAGTGACGAACACGTACGGACAAGTTCCTCGGTGCTAGTGCTACCTTGACGTGCCTACGGGTCATTCAATGGGCCAAATTTAAAATGCTCGCGCATTGAATTGCCACTCAGACCCTCAGAATTAATTGCGTTAATTTTTATAACGCGTTAATTTGCAGTGTAATTAATTAATCTAATTAACTCGTTAAACTGACAGCCCTAGTTTTTACTTAATGTAATGTAGTAAAAATGTAAGTCAGTAAGTAAGTAAGCAAGCCAGTAAGTCAGTAAGTAAGTCAATAAGTAAGTCAGTAAGTAAATAATTAAGTAAGTGAGTAAATAAGTAAGTAAATAAGTAAGTAAATAAGTAAGTAAGTGAGTAAATCAGTAAGTAAATAAGAAAGTAAGTAAGTAAGTTAATAAGTAAGTCAGTCAGTTAGTAAATAAGTAAGTCAGTAAGTAAATAAGTAAGTAAGTCAGTAAGTAAATAAGTAAGTAAGTCATAAGTAAATAAGTAAGTTAGTCAGTAAGTAAATAAGTAAGTAAGTCATAAGTAAATAAGTAAGTTAGTCAATCAGTAAGTACATAAGTAAGTAAGTCAATAAGTAAATAAATTAATAAGTAAGTGAGTAAATCAGCATGTAAGTAATTAAGTAAGTAAGTCAGTAAGTAAATAAGTCAGTGGGCCCTAGTTTCGTGGCGCAGCGCAGGGTGGGGAGTCGGCGTAATGCAAGTTTCGACCCGCGCAACCTTGCGCACCGTCAGTTTGGCAGTTTGGTGGATCGCCTGCGCCAAGATGGGTGTGGCGGCGCAGCAGGGGGAGGCGTCACAGATTCAGCTTGGCGTAGCGGAAGTTTCGTGGCAAAAAGCCTCGCCGAGACTTCACCGAAAGCCCGCCAGCTCCAACCTGGTCTACTCTTGGCGTAAGGCACAAGGCGAAAATAAAGTCCATTCATTCAAGGCGAATCACAGCTGGCGGAGTGGCAGTTTGGCTGACGGCGCGCAGTGCGCACACGTCACCGAGACCTCACAGGCAGGTTTCCACAGTTCCAGCCACATTTAAATGCAATAAACAATCACAACAAACACTATTTAATGCAACTAATGAATCAACACGTGAATTTATATCTATATAGATTGTCCTGTCACATCTGACGTCAGATCAAAGGCGGACGGCACGCGTAACGGAAACTCAGCCTCTCGGACCAAAACATCTCCCTCTCTTTCTCTCCTGTTTTTTATAATATCGGCATTGTTATTATTATGATACGCACGCACAGTGCGTAATGTGCTTGGTGGGAGCGGCGGCGCTGCTTCTGTCATCGGGTTGTCAAGTGACGGAGCTTGCACTGAACCTCCCCTAACGCATTAAAGGAGAGGAGAGGTGCTCATTTGATTGGTGAAGATCTGAATCGGCTGTATTAATCCCAGTCCACGCCTCGTCTCCTCCTCGTCTCCCACTCACGCCTTCTTCTCCTCCCTCTTTCCCACTTGCGTGGATGGGCGAGACGGGAGGTGTGCCTGCCCGAGCCTGCGCAGTGCACGAAACTTGCAAAGTCCAGGCGGACACACCCCGTTGGCGTGGCGCAGGTGCGCTGACTGCTGACAGGTCATGTGATCTACAACAAAGCCCACAGACAGGCAGCCAGATACCGGGTCTCACCTCCTCTACCTGGGAATTCCAACTGAGACTGTTTGGTCTGGAAACAGTGATGCTTTGAGAGTGAAGTTGAGTCATTTAGTAGGAGACAATGATTCCAAGATGGTTTCTCCTCATGATGACAGTCAGCTCTAACTCCAGCTTGAAAGCATCTGATTCCCTGAGTGTGGTTTGTGACACATAGGTGTGTGGCAGGTGTACAGTTAACTAGATAACAGGCCAGAGTGGAAGATAGGGAGGCAGTGATGCTGCATCATTCATCACTGAATAATTACACTCATTTATTTATCCGACCAGATGTCGCTGCGCTCATTCGCTTAGCAAGCGTAGCAATCAGCTCCCGCGGCGAGCGTCCGTCAGGTGATCCCTCTCGCCCTAAACAGCCCCGAATACAGACAGTTCCTCTCGTCCCTCCGGTAGGCGGAGAGAGAGAGTGAGTGGGACAAAACCACATGAGCTAATTAGCAGCTACATCATCGTCACGGAGGCAACGTGCATCTCTCTGGCAGAGGACAGCCGTGTGAAGTCGAACAGGTCTATCTAACATCACAGCGTAAACAAATCTGTTAAGTTAACACACACACACACACACACACACACACACAATCCAAATAAAGCACAATTTGGGTTTTTACTTGTCTTCACTATTTAGGCCTTCGTTCTGTAGCCCTTTACACTACATTCAGTCTACATTCACCCATGCATTGTCAGGTGACCCTAGGCCATCACAACACCCGTCATACACTGATGGCCCTTCAGAATGTGGGTTCAGCATGTAGCTCTACCTCTGAGCCAGACCTGGATCCACCACCAGTTTGAGGGTGTAGTTCCTCTTTAAAGTACTGCTACTAATAACACGGCGTATTGCGATACAATCCTAGTACCTGTATAATGTACAATGACCGATACTTCACTCTGGATGACAACGTTTGGACCAGCCGGCCAACGCTGCAGTCCTAGAGACCAGCATGTTCAGTGAGTCCAGTTCATCTGAGAACCAGTATCAGTGTTTAGTCCCAGACCGAAGCGGGGGCAGCAGCAGCAGGCTGCAACACACTGGTCCACAAATGAGACTGGACTTTAAAAAAACAAGTAAAAGCAGCAGCACTCTCGGACACAAATCCACAGTTTCCCTCCCAGCATACACCCTGGCTGAATGCCATTACAGTGAAACAACAAGCGTCTTACCTGGAGAGGTGAGATGTAGCCGCACAGCAACCGGACATAGGGAGAAAACAGACGGAGAGAGAAGCTGTTAGAAGTACTGCATGGACACATCTACATTCAACTGTCAACCTGGGCAACCCGGTTGCTTCTTAACACCGAAGCACTTCAAATGACCAACACAGGAGAACGTCCAGAGATGGACTGAAACATTCTCCTTTATGAAGCCTCATCCACTTCAGCATCACAGCAACATGATGACAGTTGTATCAGCTGCAGCAGATTTAATAATTAATTCATATGTGACCACAACTAATAGCTTGAGTAAATGATAAAGCACACATGAGTGTAAGGTGATGGAGAGTGATGGTTTCAGCTGTAAGAGACTAGTGAGAGAAAGAATATAATTTCATTAGGTTAAAGGCAGAGTAGGTCATTTGGAAAAACCACAGACTTTAAACACATCGCCAAACCGAAAAAGTCCCGTCTCCTTGGTTCAGACCTCTGTTCAAAGCCCCGCCCCCTTGGTTCAGACCTCTGTTCAAAGCCCTGCCCCCTTGGTACAGAACTCTGTTCAAAGCCCTGCCCCCTTGGTTCAGACCTCTGTTCAAAGTTCAGACCTCTTTTCAAAGCCCCGCCCCCTTGGTTCAGACCTCTGTTCAAAGCCCCGCCCCCTTGGTTCAGACCTCTGTTCAAAGCCCCGCCCCCTTGATTCAGACCTCTGTTCAAAGCCCCGCCCCCTTCAAACAGAATGGAACGCCAAACGAGGGATCGAGATCAGCAGTCCTGAGTGCAATCAGGAAGTATGCATTGACAGGCAGGACGTCCAATTATTTTTTTCCGGCCCTTTTGATTGGACAGGGTTTTTACAGTCCTGCCACGGGCAGTTTTTTTTATGTCAGAGCATTTAAAAGCTATCTGTAAGTTACAAGGATTTCAGGTAATATAACAGAAAGTGTTTCTGGATAGAATCACCCATTCAACCTATACGTTTAGCACGTCACCCAATACAGGGAAATCTTCAGAATGTGATAGAAAAATGTGAACATCGCTTCGGGTTACTCTTTGAAGAGGAAGTTCCACATTTTGGGAAATGTACTTTCTACTACGGCTGCTGTATTTGCTTTTTTTCCCAGAGAGGTGAGTGAAAAGATGAATAACAATAACCTACACCTCTAAACTGTTCCTAGACTTTGTTCTTTGTACAGATTAAAGAAGTGGGTAATGTGTTTGATGTATTAAAGATATAGTCCGGCAGCATGCTGACAGCAGAGAAACAAGTCATTATGTGTGGTGTCACATGACCAACACGTCCACACTTCAGCATGTACACACACTCTGTGTGTGTGTGTGTGTGTGTGTGTGGAGTAGATTAAGGCAGCAAGACCAGTCATGAGCAGAGCACATGCTTCAGAGAGACAGCAGAGGCAGGTTTCTGTCTTCATGGCCAGAGGCTAAAAGCCTCCTCTCCTCTATTCCTGTCTCCCCTCCTCTGTTCCTGTCTCCTCTCCCCTTTCCCTCTCTCCTCTCCTCTGTTCCTGTCTCCTCTCCTCTTTCCCTCTCTCCCCTCCTCTGTTCCTGTCTCCTCTCCTCTATTCCTGTCTCCCCTCCTCTGTTCCTGTCTCCTCTCCTCTTTCCCTCTCTCCCCTCCTCTGTTCCTGTCTCCTCTCCTCTATTCCTGTCTCCTCTCCTCTATTCCTGTCTCCCCTCCTCTGTTCCTGTCTCCTCTCCCCTTTCCCTCTCTCCTCTCCTCTGTTCCTGTCTCCTCTCCTCTTTCCCTCTCTCCCCTCCTCTGTTCCTGTCTCCTCTCCTCTATTCCTGTCTCCCCTCCTCTGTTCCTGTCTCCTCTCCTCTTTCCCTGTCTCCCCTCCTCTGTTCCTGTCTCCTCTCCTCTATTCCTGTCTCCTCTCCTCTGTTCCTGTCTCCTCTCCTCTTTCCCTCTCTCCCCTCCTCTGTTCCTGTCTCCTCTCCCCTTTTCCTCTCTCCTCTCCTCTGTTCCCCTCTCCTCTTTCCCTCTCTCCTCTCCTCTGTCATTCTCTCTTCTCCTCTGTTCCTCTCTCCTCTTCTCTGTTCCCGTCTCCTCTCCTCTCATCTATTCTTCTCTCCTCTCTTCTTCTCTTTCCCTCTCTCCGCTTTCATACCTTCTCCTCTCATTTGTCTTATCTCATGTCCTTGATTCACTTTTTCAGCGACTCTACTTCTGCTCTCTCCTTTTGGAACTACTCCTCTCGTCTTCTCCATGGATTCTCCCTCCCTCTCCTCTTCTCCACGGATTCTCCCTTCCTCTCCTCTTCTCCACGGATTCTCCCTTCCTCTCCTCTTCTCCACGGATTCTCCCTTCCTCTCCTCTTCTCCACGGATTCTCCCTTCCTCTCCTCTTCTCCATGGATTCTCCATTCCTCTCCTCTTCTCCATGGATTCTCCCTTCCTCTCCTCTTCTCCACGGATTCTCCCTTCCTCTCCTCTTCTCCATGGATTCTCCCTTCCTCTCCTCTTCTCCATGGATTCTCCCTTCCTCTCCTCTTCTCCACGGATTCTCCCTTCCTCTCCTCTTCTCCATGGATTCTCCATTCCTCTCCTCTTCTCCATGGATTCTCCCTTCCTCTCCTCTTCTCCATGGTTTCTCCCTCCCTCTCCTCTTCTCCATGGATTCTCCCTTCCTCTCCTCTTCTCCATGGATTCTCCCTTCCTCTCCTCTTCTCCACGGATTCTCCCTTCCTCTCCTCTTCTCCATGGATTCATTCACTGGGAATGTGAGTGAGGGTGTAGTTTAGTTGTATGGGAAGGCCATTTTATAGAAGACGGGCTTGGATCTAAAGATATCCTGACTTTTAGTTCAGCTCCAATCCTACACTTCCCATAATGCAGCTGCATACTGTCTTTGATTAGACTCATTCTGCCTGGTAAACAATCCCATCTTTCTACCTCAACACCTCCAGAGAATCACAAGACGCTGTGTTTTCCTGAGCAGCAGAATGATCCTCCTGTCCTGTGTTCCAATCTTTTAGCAGGCTACGACCTGGAACACAACGTTATTTCATGTGAAAATAATCACACTAGTCATCGCCATTGTAGAAGAAAATCAGTTACAGTTGTATTTTCATCTCATCCTAATATTCCTCTCTCTTGTGTTGATCAGGTGTCCTGCTGATATCCTATTTGATGGTGGTTAACTTGTGTTATTCTGACGAGATGAAGTATTTCACTTTGATCAGAAAGAGACACCCTTTGAAAATGGAAAATCTCACTTCTAAAAACATGAATGTCTTTTTTCTCCAAATACTGCGGACGCTAGCAATTAGGGGTGGGAATCGAGAACCGGTTCGTACTCAGAACCGGCTCCAACTAACCAACTCCATCGGAACCCTACGCCTCCAACGTTAACGATTCTTCTTAACGATTCCGCACCACATTTTCCGGTTTACAATTTTGCGTTGCGGTACATTGTGTCACTCTCTCTGCGACGACCCTGAGCACGCCGACGACCTACAAACAACGAGGCAGCATCATGGAGAGGAGGAAGCGATCGAATGTCTGGCTACATTTCACCAAACGTGATGAAAATGCCGCCGTGTGTAATCAGTGGAGGCATACAGTTCATGCCTATTTAATTAAAGTGGACGTACGTATGTTCACTGTTTTGTTTACATTTTATATCCCTTCCTAGAAAAGGAGTGTTAAACTATAATTTAATGACGTTTGGTTTAAGCTTACAGTTAAGCTTACAGTTTTCAAGTTAAATCTAAAATATGTATACAAATGTTAAGTGTTAAATCATAATTTAGCATGTTCAATTGTTAAATGTCTTCCTGTTTTTTTTTGTTACTTATTTATTGTATCAGTGTAATTTATTTAGACTATATTTTCTTTCTACTCTATATCCGGTCATGGTGTTGTTAGACTGGAGAACTCCTTTTATGCCACTCAATGAACTACTCAGGAATCGGTAAGAGAATTGATAAGGAATTGGATCGATAGGCAGAATTGACAATGGTATTGATATTGCTAAAAACGTATCGATTACCAATGTGACAGTTGGACTCAGTGGGACTCTAACGGCGGTCTCCTGGGTAAAGTCGTGTTTGTTTGACCACTTCCCTTCCCTGTGTGGACTCTCTCTCTCTCTCTATCCTACGTCCATTGCTCTACCCATAATGCAGCGGGTGGCTGAGTCACATGCTAAATGAGCTTCGGTGTCAAGACGGTAAGGAGACCCAGAGACCACAAGTGTCCACCTGACGACCCCCCCCTCATAAAAGTTCAGCACCACTTTTTGTATGTTTAAAGCAAACAGCTGTTTGGTTCTGCTGTAACCTTCTCCAATCAACAAGACTTCCACACGTGGGCCGCCTCCTCTAACTCCGCCCCTTCCCCCTCTTCTACAAGCTCCTCTCTTGTGTGCTTGCTGTCACTATTGTGCTGCTGCCCACTCACACGTCCACCATCTTACATAAAGTCATTAGTACAGGTGGTGATGGACGCTGCAGCAGTGTTTAGATTCCCTCTCTGTTGTCGGCTGCCTACTCGCAGAGCTGCTCTCTTATGTAAAGTCATCAGTAAAGACCCGTTCACAGTATGGAGACGCCCACGCAGGACAGCAGCCGGAGAGGAACATGGAGAACCAGGATCCACACAGAGGAGGAGGAGATGAGCTGACATACAGCAACACCATCTACCTCTCCTCTTCAACATCTCCTCCACTACTTCCACATCACTGGTTGTGTACGTATGGAGGTCTGCAGGTGGACCACCATGGAACGTATTCAGGAGAAAGATGTTCCAAACTCTAGTGCATGTTTTCACACACGTCTCCAACCTTCTTCACTGAAGAGCTTCTTAGAAACACATGAAAGCCACTTATATGTCTTATGTTTCTGACAATGAATCAACGCACATCAACTGACATCAATTAACTAGGGCTGTCAAAATGAACACGTTAACGTGGGGTGATTGAATGGTATCTGTGCGTCCCTATTGGTCGAAGGGGCCTTCTGTCATTTATCTTTCTGTTCCCACAACAATATACAGAGAAGAAGGGAATTTCCCGGGTATATTTACGAACGGTGAATAATCGTGATTAATCTGATTAACATGTTTAGTCGTTCGACAGCCACCAGACTCCACCGGAGTATCCACTTAGGTTCACTCTCATAGTCATTTCATTATTCATTGTTTAATCTTGGTCGCAATTTAGATTTAGAAAAAGCTGCCTCACAAAAGGTATAGAGCCTCATAAAGCAGATCTGTTCCACGCTGGGAGATCTATTTCTAGCTTCTGTGTTGTTTGTTCTTGATCTTATTAACAGGTAACATGACATGATCACATTACCGCTGCACAGCCTGCTGATAAATGAAAAGGAAAGTCCGGGTCTGCCTTGCAATTTGCAATAAATCCAGCGTGGCGCCCTTTCATAGCCGGGGCTCCACCTCTTCTCATCGACAATAGCTAGGTCCTGGGTTCCTCCTGGTGCAGTGGGTCCTGGGTTCCTCCTGGTGCAGTGGGTCCTGGGTTCCTCCTGGTGCATTTGGTCCTGGGTTCCTCCTGGTGCAGTGGGTCCTGGGTTCCTCCTGGTGCATTTGGTCCCGGGTTCCTCCTGGTGCATTTGGTCCCGGGTTCCTCCTGGTGCAGTGTGCCTTGGGTTCCACCTGGTGCATTTGGTCCTGGGTTCCTCCTGGTGTATTTGGTCCTGGGTTCCTCCTGGTGCAGTGGGCCCGGGTTCCTCCTGGTGCATTTGGTCCAGGGTTCCTCCTGGTGCAGTGGGCCCTGGGTTCCTCCTAGTGCAGTGGGCCCTGGGTTCCTCCTGGTGCAGTGGGCCCTGGGTTCCTCCTGGTGCAGTGGGCCCTGGGTTCCTCCTAGTGCAGTGGGCCCTGGGTTCCTCCTGGTGCAGTGGGCCCTGGGTTCCTCCTGGTGCAGTGGGCCCTGGGTTCCTCCTGGTGCAGTGGGCCCTGGGTTCCTCCTGGTGCAGTGGGCCCTGGGTTCCTCCTGGTGCAGTGGGCCCTGGGTTCCTCCTGGTGCAGTGGGCCCTGGGTTCCTCCTGGTGCAGTGGGCCCTGGGTTCCTCCTGGTGCAGTGGGCCCTGGGTTCCTCCTAGTGCAGTGGGCCCTGGGTTCCTCCTGGTGTAGTGGGCCCTGGGTTCCTCCTGGTGTAGTGGGCCCTGGGTTCCTCCTGGTGTAGTGGGTCCCGGGTTCTTCCTAGTGATTTAAGTGTTCCCTCTGGGTTTAAGTATATATATAAATGTATCCCACAAAGACATCGTACCACTTTCTTTCAGTTTCACGTTAAATATGAAATCCGATGCTTTATTACAGCTACTTAAGGCGGTATGATGTCACTCTCTTTATCATCAATGTTGTTCAGACAATGTCAGGAAAGTGAGATTCCAACTGACAAACACACACTCCTGGAATCAGGGAGTGTGTGTGTGCCTGTTTACACCTCAGCTGTGGATGTTCCTGTTCATCCACAAATATGTGTGTCAACATATTGAATAGAGACAACAGAGCAGCAGCGCTGCGTTCAGGCTCCCTGCCATGCGTGGGCCGAACCCAAGATCCTTTCTGCAGAAAAACTGACACGTTTCACGCCACTTTCATCCTCTCCGTGTCGGTTGTGCTGCAGCAGCGTTCCCACCGAACATGACTGCACATGTAGCCTGAACCCAGCAGAACCAGTCCTACTAGTCCTGTTACTGAACACTCAAATCTCTGTGTGGGCCGGGAGCCCTTTAAACATGTTTAACAGTTTCTTCTCATTCACCACTATAGCTCTAATACCTGTATGTCCCACAAAACCCTCTGTGTTCCTCATAGGACCTTAGTTCAGAGACAAACTATTTCTTCATCCAGTTTTAATTGTACCATGACTAACACACAGATGTTCATCAATTCAAAAGAAAAAGTCTTTTTTTTTGTATTTTGTGGTTTAACTGTTGAAGTATCACACTGTGATTATATGTAATTATAAAGTCGACACACCCAACAGGGAGGTAGGGGACATCTCTCTGTAAGTACCAGGATGTAATGTTACTCACACTAACAACATGTCTCTCTGTGTGTTGGGTACCAGGATGTAACGTTACTATAACAACAGGTCTCTCTGTGTGTTGGGTACCAGGATGTAACGTTACTATAACAACAGGTCTCTCTGTGTGTTGGGTACCAGGATGTAACGTTACTATAACAACAGGTCTCTCTGTGTGTTGGGTACCAGGATGTAACGTTACTATAACAACAGGTCTCTCGTTCGAGATGGAAACTGATGTGAAAGGATAGAGAAGCATGAGGGCCAGAACAGTTCTGAATGGCGGCCCGCTGAAAAACGCTGATGAACATATATACACACACACACATGTACATATATACACGATATGATGAACACTTGTTCGTGTTATCTCGTCACACAACAACCTTAAGCCACGTTCCCCGTTTCACTCACAAACATGTGTTTTTGGTGAACAGGACTCATTATTTAAATCCACTGTGTGGTGAAGAAGCTGCAGGTCCTTCCACTTTGTCACTCGGCTTTGTCCTTGTTAGAAATGATTCATACGAGGTGATGGAAGTGGTTTCTTCCTGGTGGCGGGGGGGTGAAACAAACGGAGAAGCTCGTTCTACATCAGCCTGGAAGCGTTTGAGCACACTTAATCTGTGCACAGATGAGATATGACAGGATTGGAAATGCTCCGTCAAAGATTAGGAATGGATTAGTGCTTCTTACATGTGCAATAGTGAATATTACAGCAAGAAACATGACGGGTGTTACTGTACTGCAGCACGTCCCTCTGTGTGTGAGTGAGTGAGAGTGTGTTTGTGTGTGTGTGTGTGTGTGAGAGTGTGTGAGAGTGTGTTTGTGTGTGTGTGTGTGTGTGTGTGAGAGTGTGTGAGTGTGTGTGTGTGTGTGTGAGGCTGCTCTGCCCCCCGGTAGGTACGTGTTTACACTGCAGACTTGCTACTTGTTGAACGTTCCTTCAGAACGGCCATGAATGTTACATGAAGGAGAAACCCAAACACCTGAATGCAACACGCTTTCATTCCGGACAAAGAAACACAATAAAGAACTGTTGACTCATGCGGAGCCGACCTTTCAGCTGGATCGTTCAGGTTCAAGACTCTGGGTGAGCGTCCGACTAAACTACAGCTCCCATCATGCTTTCGATGGTGTGACGAGGACGCGTCCTTCAAAGTCTACAACGGCCGGGTCCTTTTGGGCTCCAGAACTAGACGGTCTGGTCTACAGAGGTTTTACTGTTTGTGTCACCTCTTGCTGCTGCCATCACCTAGCAACCAGCTGCCGTTGACAAGAAAGAGCATAGAAGAGGCAATGACACCATGTTGATTAAAATTCAATAGCCGCCGGGGTGCAATGCATCTTGGGATGAGCTGAGCCCTGAAGGATCCATCAGGTGGATCGTCTGAATCAGGAACTGAAGGCTGCGTCTGAAGGAGTCTTGATGGGACGACCTCGTCTCAGCCGCTGAAGGACGGATGCTGAGCCTTCTGATTGTCTGACATGAAGCTCCGTTATAGTGGTTAAGCCCCGCCCCCTCACTGTGTCCCCCAATCATTTCAGAAAAAATATTCGGTAGTCAACGGCGAGAGACAAATATTCTTTCATCCCGTTTGAATTGTACTATGAATTTATGAATGGTGTGTGTGTGTGTGTGTGTGTTTTAGGGGGGAAACGTGACAGAACCTGTTGTCTCTTGTTTCTATTGATCTATTGTATCTGTTGTTTTTTTGGTTTTGCTTTGTTTGTTCCTTTTATTAATCTTTCCCCTTCTATACTTATTTATAGGGTATTATTCCATCAACCTGCCCTGTAGGGACTACAGGTGCAAAATAGCAATTTTCTGCAACCTGGCATAATGCATATTTCCTTGTACAAGATTAATGTCTTATTGTGCATTGTCCATGTCTGGAAATAAATAGATTACAAATTACAAATAACATTTGTCAATTTAAAAGATGAGTATTCAAGTCCACAAAGTCTCAGTCTGTCATAGTAACATTTCATTTTGTGTGGAAGTGCTTTGATCAGCAGGAAGAAGAAAGAAGGAGCGAGACCTGTTGAGTTACATCTTGGTACTAAACACTTGCGGGGCTGGAACCACAACCCATCTGTAGGACTCTTGTCGGGGCTTTTCACTCTACGATCAAGCTTCCATCGGGCTCAAACGTGAGCGATATGATCCACGCCAACCTTCCTCTCCCGTCCGTTCCGGCTGACGTTGACCCAATAAAGCAGAAAGCACATGATGGGTAACGGGGCGGCGGCCAAGGGTTTTGTGTTGGTGCCCACGTCCACGCGGTCAGACCTTGTATCTGCAGCGGCCCGACACTGCTCCACCAACTTCATCCGATTTATGGCTTTATTCTGTGGCAGGGGGACACAATGCTCCATAACACAGGATCCCCATCATCCACTGTGTGTGTGTGTGTGTGTGTGTGTGTATTCAGAGAGTCAAACTGGAAGCCAGAGGAAAAACTTCTTATTAAAAAGACTGCTTAACCGCTGCATAGCTGCACTCCATTTGCGCGTATTCACAAACCTGTTTGTGCTGCTTTCAAATTCATAAATCACAAACGAAACATAAGCCTTCACTGACTCCAGAGCAGCGGGCTCACCTCGCAAATCCTATTGATATGATCCATTGGTGTGTCGTGCGCACACACCCCGACATATGCCAATGCATCCACACAATGGAGAGCTCAGCTCCCCAAATCCAGATTGAGAACATTAGCGTGGTGAGAGAGGCCTGGCATCTGCCATCCTGGATTGAGAGAATTTCATAAGCTTTGGCAGAGAATAGCTCCGATCCCCCTCCATCATTGTAATCCCGGGCAGCCTAGTTACTAGATTACCTATTCATCCTGCCTGCAGTGTGATGAAGAGGAGGCCAGCGGAGAGCAGAGAGGGCAGGGCGCCATCTCCACGGCACATGTGGATTAGCCTGCTAGCCCACTGCTGCAGGACTTAGCATGCACAGTATTAGGGGCACTGTTAGTGGGGGGAAGTGCTCGTTCCAAGAAAGATCATCAATGCTATGTGAACACATGATGTGTTGGCTGGATTTTGAAAATGTCTAATGTTAAGATAAGGAAAGTAGCCTCCATATCACAGTGTCAGGTCACCAAATGGAATCTTTTGGTTTCGTGCTGAGCGACATGATTCGTCCATTTGTTTCATGGCTTCGTTTTCTGTGAGGTTTTGAAAAACATCACGGTCAGTTTTAAAATAACTATGTATAGTTCGGTTTAGGCAACCAGACCTCTTAGTTGGTTTGAGGAAAAAACACAATGAAGGCATCACTTCACAACAACACTTTGGGACATGCGGTGTCCAGCAGAGTCCCGTTTTGTTGGACCCATCCCATCCCAGGACTATTTCCTCAACATTACCGTTTCATCAACTTAACACAATCTTATTAAATTGTTATGTTTTCTGCCTCCGACACAGAGTAAGCAGCAGCACAAACTGTATGAACTCTTTTAACGTCCTGGTGTTCCTATGGAGGACGCCGGTGAGAGCAAGTGGCGAGCAGATGGCAGAGGAAGCTCAGCCAGAGCCAACGCAGTCAAAAAAAAGGCTACCTTTCTCTCCAGCCAGCGGCCATTAATCACACTTTACCTCACACCGACTTGTACTGCTAGTAATCAGCCTCTGTGTGAGAGCATAGCAGCACCCTGTAACACACCGCAGGGTGCTAAAAGAGGGAGGGAGGGAGGGAGGGGGAGGCATGGGACGCCAGATGGGACAAGTTAGCTTGTGAAAAATCAAGTTTTCCATCAGGCAGGTATACAGCAGTAGATAGATAGCTAGATAGATGGATAGATGGATGGATGGATGGATGGGTGGGTGGATAGATAGATAGATAGATAGATAGATAGATAGATAGATAGATAGATAGATAGATAGATAGATAGATAGATAGATAGATAGATACCTTATTTATCTAGACTAATTGGTTGTTTTGGTGTAAGTCGACTACTAGTGAATTGGTAATTTTTTATGCTTTGTTATGCTGAATGACACTCATTTCCAAGACACTTCTAAGCACATATCTGGTAAATACAAGATTTTAAGTGCTGCTGTTTATGATTTCTTGTGGAGAAATTCCCTGAAATCAACTAAACCAGTCTGGTCTCCTTAAAATTTCCACATAATGAAACTACATCGTGAATTAAAGATGGAAGGAGAACCTGCACCTCACGGTGGCACTGGCAGGACGCCGGGCCATGTGACCGGGCACAATCAAATGAGATCACTGCGCTGAGTTCATCGATGCTTCAAACTTAAGTCGTCGTCACATGGTTCACGAGTTATGAAAGTGGGCGGGGGAAAGCTGTAGGGGGCGGGGATAACCCACAGTGAAACAGTAAGACACTGCTGAGTGAAATGATGCCTTACGCAAGTATGCACAACAGCAACAAGTGTTAGGACAATGGGAGGAGCTAGAGAGTAAGGCGCAGGCCTGACTTCTAGGGTATGTCCAGGTAGATGTGTTGCATATATTCCAAGTTTCGTGGCCCAACAGTTATGGAGTTATGAGTATTGTTTCCAGAATACTTCCCTTTGATGTTCACTGGGTAATATCTTCCGGACGGAATAAATTCTACAAACCTTTAATAACTTTTGATCAGCTGTCGAGCTGATAATTGACAGAAACAGATCTACTTTGTCGGAGTAATTTGTTCAAACAAATAATATAATATAATATATAATAATATATGTAAAAGATGAAAAATTTAAATTTAGTTTAAAATGTCACATAGGTTTAAACATGACTGACTTCCTGTTGGGTTTAGGGTATGGGTCCAAGAGACTTTGGTTATGGAGTTATGAGTATTGATTTACAGAGAACCCCCACTTTGATGTATATTGTGTATCTTCCAAACACAACAAAATTATACAAACCCTTTGATAACTTGCATAGCACATGTGGGGGAGTGGAGGTGTGAGGACTGCACAGGACACATTACTGCGTTTCCGGCGGCCCCTCCCACTTCGGAAGATCATTTAAGGTGCACTTCCCACTCGGGCCAGTTGATCCGTACTGAGCAGAAGCACACTTGTCCCCCCTCCCCAGTCCCCTTCTGGGTTGCAATCACATTGCTCCTAGCCCAACCGGGCCTAAGCACTAAGTACATATGTCATCGCGTGGAGTAAATACTCTATACTTTATCATAGAAGGACGGAGCATCCCAGTCAGTGATGGGAATAACGGCGTTATAAGTAGCACCGTTAGTAACGCCGCTACTTTTTTCAGTAACGAGTAATCTAATTGATTACTCATCTCATTATTATAACGCCGTTATCGTTACTGCCAACAAAGGTGTCGCGTTACTTCATTGAAGGCAGAAAAAAACAAATGTTACGCTATAGTAAACAGAGACGCGTCAAGCACTAGGACCAAGCGGAAAACGACCGCTCAAGCTGAAGCCTGTGTGATTGGCCTTCCCCGCTGTCACTCCTTCTTGCTTGCACACCGGTCTGCTAGTCTGCGGTCAGGAGTCCTACAGGAGTCCGCTACCTTGCACACAACATTAGGTTAAAACATACATACAGTATCTCTACTGTTCCCCCCCCTTATTTACACTACAAAGAGTAAATATATGTATTATTTATTTTTGGTACATTGCTTAACAAGCATAATTGAATTTTGCTTAGTTGTGACCTGTTGAGGTGCAATAAATATCAAAAGTTCCAAAAGATATTGTGTGATTTTTATCAATCCACTCTATAAGCATAGTAATTATAATATCTCCAATAAAATGGTTTAGATTTGTGCCCTGTGGATTTCTGTTTGTAATGTATTGAGTATCCATTTCATTATAATACTCAGATTTATCATAAATAATTGAACAAGCACATGTATTTTAAGTTCCATCAAAGAGGGATGGAGATGGGGTCCAAATGATTTTGACACATCAGTATTTAAAAATTATTTGAAAGTAACGCAATAGTTACTTTCCAAAGTAACTAGTTAGTTTTAGAATTTGTAACTCAGTAACTACTTTAGTTACTTTCTGGGAGAAGTAACTAGTACTTTAACTAGTTACTTTTTTACAGAAACTTGCCCAACACTGATCCCAGTCCAATTTTACTCCAGTAGTAAGAGGTTTTGTTGTCTAAACCTAGTTTAGAGATTTTGTTTTCTCAACCTAACTAAGATTTTCTTGTTTTTCGAAACCTAACATTGGTTTTGTTATCTTAATCTAACATAGGTTTTCCTTAATGTCACATTCTGCAGTAGAAAAGTAAAACCAGTGAGAAAAAGAGGCCAACTCCAAGCTGACTGGGAGGACAGTCTTCGGTCGAGGATGCATGCTGTGAGACACTTGCCCTAACACTTATTACTAGGTGGAAAACAGTTTCATCATTCGGTTTTTAGGTGGAGAACAACTGAGGCGGACTTCTTTAGTCTGAAGACACCCAGAGTCCATAATGGTTGAAAATCCATTTCCCACAGAGACTTGTTATCAGTCAGTCAGGAAAAAAATACAGAAAATCTTACGACTGAGGCGAGGAGGCAAGATAAGAACAGAAGCCTGAATTCCAATGATTCTGCTTTCTATTTGCTTCCTCTTTATCTGCTTATCCAGGCCTGCACCTGTCCCCTGTTGGGCTTTCGTTGTCCCTCATGTCAGTATTTGTTACCATGACCTCCAGTCTGGGACCCCTCACACAGGAAAAGACACTTCCAGGTGCAGGTACAGGCACAAACAATTCCTACAATGATATATGACATCGAGTCCTACAAGAAAAACAATGGAGGATCCCAGGAGAGGTCATTCAAAGTCATCTCGCTGTAGCATCACTGATTCAGGCTGCTTCAACTGGGATTATTCATTTGTGTGTGCTGAAGGTCTGTTCATTAACATCCACCCAAACCATATTAATCATCTCTCTCCAACACATCATGTTGCTTTGCAGCAGCGCCGAGGTCAGAATGTTTGTTTGTCCTGATGATGGATGAAAGATTTCTACACAGAATGAAGACTAATTATTATTGTGCCGGGGTCTGGAATCCAGCATGCTAGGCATGCTGTCGGAAACAATCACTTCCATTTTGAAGTTAGTGGTGTTGACAGAACGGAAGAAATTTCATGATAGAAAAATTTGGACGAATCAATCCGTAGTTTGGTCGATAAAAAGTCGTAGTAGAAATTCTCAAAGCACAAGAACCCATTGCGTGTTTTGTCCAACTAATGATCCAAAGTCCAAAGTATTTCTGTAAAATAGAAGCAACTGTTCATCTTTGGGGCTTGAACACGCAACATTTTGGCAACTGTGGTCAATAAATAATAATGACTACATTTATATGCACACTCATATTCCAGTATTATTGTGTCATATAAACATCATATTCTGTTTGGATTAGGGCTGAACGATATGGACAAAATTTCATATCTCGATATTCATGCCAGACATCTCGATATCGATACGATACGACTACGGGTTCGGTGAAAACCAAATATTTTTCAGAAAAATAAAAACATCATAATACAAAAGAATGTGGAAACAGCAGTTTTATTGATGATACCTCACTGCCAGTCATCAACATTACATAAAGTCACCAATCAATAAATAAAAAATCAAACATATTAGACTGTGTACACGGGTACCATGTCTTTTGCAATGTGGTATGTTATAGCATCTGTAATGTCTTTATGTCTGGTGGACGCCGACTCATACAGTGTAACGCTACTGAACGCATTGCAATACACTTCGGTGCAATTTTCACCAAACACGACCTGCACAACACCTCGCTCTGGTTGACATCACGTGTTTTCTGATGAGTACAAGTAAAATTACATTATTGTTGTTATTATTCAGGTTTTAGGAGCATTCTTTTGACATTTCGGTGATGTCATTTCTGCAGCAACGAAGGCTACTGATCTACTTTCTTCAATAGTGTGAACACATGAAACATTCCAGATTTATGACTCCTAATACACGTTGAGACTGTAATGTCCCTGGTTCAGTAAAGTCTGGATTCATGACATCATCTGGTGGGGCTCAGTGCATTTCAACACACTTTATTCACTGGATCTAACAAAGCCGATATTGGCTACTACAGCTACCAAAATCGACTGTTTAGCTGTGATTTAACTGCAATAAACATGAAAAGGATGCTGAAACAACTAAATAATGATTGTGTTGTAAGGTTAAAGGTCTATTTTCAAGACAACAATCAAACAACTTTTAAAATGCGTGTTTTCTGAATGGAGTCTTGATGGGTGCTAGGCTATGCTAACACACTTATGGATTAAAGAACGAGCAACAAAACATTTTGGAGAGTTTCAGTCTGAAATGAGATCTCCATCTCATGTCCAACAAAGAGCAATGCCCCTCTGCTATTCTCCAATTTACCATTCCACCCGAATGCATCATTCAATTTGCAGCTGAATTGATTCCATGACTTTGTAAATATGCCCTTAGGAATCACAAACAGGCCTCTATCTCCATTTGTTTCACACATATGGTGCCAATCAATAAATGTTTAAGGTGGAACTCCAGGATCTGGATCACCACCAAAATCAAATTGACTTTTCTCTGACTCAAAGCCAATCAGTCCAGCTAATCTATTGCTAATGCACTTCTTGCAACATCCTGCTGTCAGACAAACTAATTAACATGTTCATAAGTATATATCTTCATTCAAAAAGTGTGTAACTACTGAAGAAAACCATTTAAGAACATGTCTCGCTTATAGTCTCTTTTAACTAGACACTCATTCTGCAGTTCCTCCAAAATCACTAATGAACATTTAACAAAGAGTTCATCTTTGAGATGACAGATACCTGATTGTGTACATGAATGATTACGACCTGGGTAAATACTGGGACGTTTTAGACCAGCCCATCTGTACAAGATTTATTTCATGTGTTTATAGGGTTGAGTGCATGTTAGTCTGGTATGGGTTTTTTTTTTCATGTGCAAAATTTCAGGCCCTAAATGATGATTCATTGAGGAGGTATGCTCATAACTATCTACTTCATTTCTGCAAAATGTGTTGTCAGGATTTTTATTTTTATAAACATATTACTATCATATTAGAGGACCGCTTCATTCTCTTGCTCTCATTGTGAACATTTCATTTGTTTTAAGATCTCTTGTAATCAATGTCATGGTTTATAGCTCCTGCCAATATGTTGAGTTTTAGATCCTGGCTGTGATTGTCTTCATCTGCTCCCTTATTCATTGACCTTTTTTTTCTTAAGAAAACTGTTTTACTAGTTTTACTTTTTAGGTTTCCGTTTTGGACATGGCGTTGTTTTCCAAGGTTTGAATGTGGCAGTGAAAAGGTAGCAGTTCAAAGACCCAAATGAAGGGGCCAGTTCATTGTTTCACAATTAATTTGTGTGGAACCTGTTGGCAAATGAGAATTATGTTAAACCTAGGTCAACATAGTTTGGGATGTAAACCTAATGTTTAAATCAATTGAACTTAAATGTACCATTTTAATTCTACATATACAATTTATGTCAAAATGACAAATGAATAAAATAAATAAATTATTTAGCCAGTAAATATATTCTTTTTAGTCTATATAAAATATTTAATAAATATTTATTGATCAGAAGTTATTTTATATAGTTCAGTTGGCTCAGTTCATATTAATTGTGTTGTTGTACTGAAAGTTAATTAACTTAGGTTAGTCAAAAGCAAAAATGTCACGGTCATCTAATGCAATTACATGGAACCTGTTGACAAAATGTATTTAATTAAAGTCAATGTTTGGTCCTTTTGGGGATCTTTCTATGGACAGAAAAGCTTTTATTTTGAACAATTTGTGGGACAGCATTATGGAAAAAGCAGTGATTTGTGCTGCTCCATAAATTAAGAGTACTGGCTTGTTTTTTTATTTACCAATGTTTCATCTAAAACAAATACAAGTGAGAGTTCTAATGAAACATTCAGGCCATTATAAAGACAGTAGACAGAAAAGATGCAGGAGATTCAGTCCTGCAGCTTCATCGAGGCTCTCAACTTGTGATCCGGGTTTTTCTCCACAGACAACACACATAACAGAAGTTACTCAATGCAGAGACTTTCTGCAGCTCTCTCTCTCTCTCTGGATCTGTCTCTCTGTCCCTCTCTCTCTCTCTCTCTGTCTCGCTGTCCTTCTCTCTCTCTCTCTGTCTCTCTGTCCCTCTCTCTCTCTCCAGCTCCAGGTTGTTTAACATCGAGTTAGAAGTCAGATCACTCCTCAAACAAACCACACTCTGCTTTCTTTCTCAGCCCACCAGCTCTGCAGTGATACAGGAGAAATGTCATGGCAGAGTGGACACAAGACGTCCTTCTCACGGAAATCATCGGCCATGATGGAAGACCACCAGGCCCGAGCCCCCCGCCCCCACCTCCTTCACAACGTTTCCTCAGATTCACTTTCACTTTGAGCTCTCTGTCTGCGTCCTCAGAGCTGACAGCCTATAGCTGTCTTCTCTTTTTTTCCCACATGGTGAACCTTATAGTCTTTCTCACAGTGAGTGTGTCCCAAAGGTGCAATCATCCCCCGGTTCACTGTGTTCTCAGACTCTCCAGCAGCAGCTTGTTGCAGCAGGCTGCACGACCGCACTGATGATGCCGACTGCTTGGATGAAGTCGTTTGACTGCTTTGCGTTTCATTGAGGATAAGTAGACGGCTAACGCACGATAACACGGGGCTGGCTGTGTGTGAGTCAGCGGCTGCATGTGTGTGTGTGTGTGTGTGGATTGGACAGGAAACGATTCATGAGGAGATCTGCTCCACCCAGCCGACGACCCACTTAGGAAGTCTCTGTCCCAAAAAACCTCCTCTGCTCACATGACACTGCAGAACTAGTCATAACTGTGGAACACACACACACACACACACAGTGTTGTCAGCATTGCTGGTTAAGGTGAAACACCTCATGATCTGTTCACACACACAAACAGATACAGTCACACACACACACACACACAAGTGGTTTTGTTAGACTTTCTTGTTGTCTGTCATTTTGACAAAGAGGGATGTAAACATTCTATCACAATCTATTAATACTAGAACTGTCAAAGGATTAGCATTTTAATCATGATTAATCACAGGGGAGCTGTGATTAATCATGATTATTTATCATTTGTAAATATACCCCAAAAATCCCCATTTTCTCTCTGTGTATTGCCTCTACAAATAGAGATGCACTGATACCAGTACTTGCTGATACAGAGCACTGTTATGAGTACTTAATAATACCATTACAGTTCTAACAATCACTTTGAATCAACTGTTTCACCATTACACAGTTCAAATAAATATTAATTTAAAAAGCGAAGAGACTCAGAGAAGCAGCTTGTCATTTAATAGGAGAATAGTGCCAATCCACCTTAAAGGTTAGTGTTGCTGAGCCAGAGTTGTTGCTAACTTCAGGGCTAACTCCCTTCACTTTAATCATCAGCTGGATGACGACAGACAGGAAGTTAGCTTGAGTCTAGTTCATCCATCCATCATCTACTGCTTATCCTGTATTCAGGGTTTGGGGGGGGGGGGGGGGGGGGTGATGGAGCCGATGCTTGAGTCTAGTTAATCCCACAAATGAATCATCTGTCAATCCAAATTCAGTGCGTATCTGCTCCCAGTCCACCAGCTGCTCTGTGTTCCGCTGATGAAACCTCCAGCGTTTATACACAGCCCCGAAACAAGCGGATCATGGATCGGACCGAGCCAAGATGCTATTAGTCCTCATTACACTCATTTTCCGTTTTATTTCGATGATGAACATATGCTTGTCATACTTAACAAAAGATTACAAACAGCATTTCCATATAAATGACTAACCACACAGTTATGCAAGTCTTTAGTGCAAAACAAATATGTTATTGAAACCTCGCACTGAGCTCACAAATGCCTGGCAGTTCTTCTTCTCACACAGCGGAGCACCATCGGCCCTGAAGGAGGTCACCATGGAAACCCAGAGTCCAGTTTCAAGACGGGCATCACTTAGTCTGGACCTGTATTTGCATTCATTAATGTTCACAGTGGAGACAGGTTTCTCACACAGGTATGTGCTGATGGTGTGTACAGGTCTCAGCGCATCCAGAATGCTGCTGCTCGAGTCCTGACCAACACCAGGAACGTGGACCACATCACACCTGTCCTTAAATCCCTGTGTAAAAGGATAGATTTTATGATCCTGTTACTGGTCTACGAGGCACCGCCTGGTCTCGGGCCTAAATACAACTTACTTGGTTGGTTATGAAGCATCCAGACCCCTCAGGTCCCATGGGACAGGTTTACTCAGGGTTCAGGATTATCAGCAGAATGGTGTGATACAAATAAACTTGCCCTCCAGAAAGACAACACCGCCCTGGGAAGGACGGAGGCGGTTCTCTCCGAAAATTGCCAAGTCATGTTTGCCTTTCCCTCTGCTGCTCTGAATGTAGTTTTTTCGCCCACTTTTGCACTGCAGGTCAATAACTTCCATTTGCAACCCACTTGGGACTCTCTCCACGTCAGCTGAGAAGGGCTCTGCAAACAGCTGGAAGGTGTCACGGTGGACCCGGGAGTCTGCAAGACGCTGAGCAGATCCTTGCAGTCGATGTTGTTTTGCAGAGGCATATTCATCACCACGGAATGCTGCGAAATGACTCGTGGTTTTTTTGTTGTTGCAGAAAGCTGAGCTCAGTGGAGAAGGATTTCACACGGATGCTCAGGTCCTGTGTTATTCGGGGACATCCATTCTGCCATCTTCCATGAATCTCTTCACCTCTGCTCTCAACTCAAAACATCTCTTCAGAACATTTCCCCTCCGAAGCCAGCGTGCTTCAGTAGAGTAATAAAAACCATATGCTGACTCTTCTAAAAGGCCCTGAACCAGTGCTGCTGCAGACTCCTGGACCTGATATCATTTCTACATGCCAAGACAACAGACACGACATTCATGTTTCATCTCTAGCTTCATCACATAATGGATCAGAAAACATAACGGATCAAATGGTAAGTGGTAAATGGCCTCATTTATATAGCGCTTTTATCCAAAGTGCTTTACAGTAATGACTGACATTCACCCATTTACTCACACATTCACACACTGACGGCGGAGTCAACCACGCAGGGCGACAGCCAGTTGTCAGGAGCAATTGGGGTGAGGTGTCTTGCTCGAGACACCAGGCACTCAGCTAGGAGGAGCTGGGGATCAAACCAGCAATCTTGCGGTTGCCAGCCAACCCGCTCTACCTCCTGAGCAAATGACCCCTGGTCTGACCAGACCAGCAGTCTGAGACCATCTGTACAAACCAGAGATTGTCTGTGGAGTCTTATTTGGAGTGTTGCTGGAGAAGTTAGCAGCCTAGCATTTACATTACATTTACATTTAGGTCATTTAGCAGACACTTTTGTCCAAAGCGACTTACAATAAGTACATTTGTCAAAAGAAGGAAACAAAGAAACCACGACGTATCATTGCCGATAAAGTAAGAGCTAAAAATAGAACAAGTGTTAGGTCCTCATCTGAGTAAAGTAGTACTTCAAGAGCAACAGTGCTAAGATCAGAGTGCTATAGGTAAGGTTTTTTTTTTTTTTTTTTTTTTTTGGGGGGGGGGGGGGGTGTCGAGGGAGGGTGCTAGTGGGTCATGCTATGTAGAGTCAAGGTGAAGTCTGAACAGGTGAGCACCCACCAATCCAGATTCCATTCAGAAAACAAGCATTTTTACAACTTATCTTCGTTATGTCGTTACTTCGGCATCATTGTATCCGTTTAATGCAATAAAATCCCCACAGGCCAGCACAGACACAAAGGTGGCAGCAACAAGCAAGACGTCTTTCTAAAATAGGAACCCAATTTCAGCTTCAGTCTTCTTTACCAGATGCTGAATGTGAGGCTTCAATGGGAGTGAGTCATCAATGATTGTGAGATACAGACTGTACAGATGAGGCCCCGCTCACTGCAGCAGGGAGGAGACCGCAAGCACTGAGGTCCACAGGACGCACCAAGGTCTGGGTGGGGTGGACGGGGGGCATCTTTACCAGGTCGACCTGGAGCCAGTCTTGGCACACCAGAGGAAATATACCCAGGGACAGGACTGTGGCAGTCCTCCGTAGATGGTGGCAGTCCTACATAGGACATGGGGCAACTGTGGCTCAGGTGATAGAGCTGGCGGTTCGATCCCTGCCCTTGTCACTGTGTCATGGTCATTGTGTCCTTGGGCAAGACACTTCCCCCGCCTTGGCTCGTGTGAATGTGTATGAATGTTGTGTGTTTGAGGTGGTGTTTGGAGGGGCCATAGGCGCTGCTCGGCAGCCATGCTTCCGTCAGTCTGCTATGGCTACTATCGTAGTTTAACACCATGAATGAATGGAACCTGGAACCCTGTCAGAGCGCTTTGGCGCTCTTGAAAAAATACAAATACAAATCCAATCCATTACAGTATTACATAGACTGTAGTGGTCCTACATAGACTGTGGCGGTCCTAAATAGACTACATAGACTGTGGCGGTCTAACATAGACTGGGACGGTCCTACATGTACTTGGCGGCCTTAAGGTTAGATTGAAGGTCAAACATTTTGGACACCATAGAGAAGCTAAGTCCCGCCCCTAGCTGTGTTCCCTGTGTTGGACTTTATTTAAAAAAATATATATATTTCCTATACCTTTAACATTACCCATATCCTACTAGAACATCATCCCATAATATATCTCACCAAGAGTGAGGCCTCACTAGTAGCTTCTAGCACCTAAATACTGAATATTTGGATGTATATGTAAACGTTGATTGTAACAAATCCTGAGATCCATTTTGACCACATCTGTGTTTACACTGTGAATAGGTGTGTGTGATGACAATAATATTAAGTGCTGGCTACAGTAAGATGGTGTTTCTTATTCCACTTATTGGAATAAAAGATGTTTTAGTTTGCAGGATCAATTCTAAGACGTACCTTCACATGTTACTTACAACTATGCACACACACACACACACACACACACACACACACACACACACACACACACACACACACACACACCACTCCTCCAGAGCTTTCCTGCGTTGCTGAAGAATCAGCTTTCTGGTGGGCAGGACCCAGCAAGGCTACGTTCATGTTACTCCAACTGTTTATTTTGTGGTTATCCCAAAGCACTGAGCAGCTGCCAAGCTAAACCAAACACACACACACACACACACACACACAGAGAAAATGGAAGCGGGAAGCAGCCGTGGTGGCCTGACATGGCCACTACCCCCCCCCCCCTCTCCTCAGGGTCACTTCCAGGTTACTTACATTCCAGTCCTCCGTCCTGTTCGGTCATACTTTATTCATCCGTCTGTGTTCGCGGAGCGTTGGGAGCATCATGATGCTCTGCAGCACAGCTCGCCTTTGAAAACTCTCTCCTCTTTCAACTCCACATGCTCGGGCTCACGATGAGCCCACACAACCAGGCCCTGGTTGTTAACTGGCCCGCTACAGAGGTCAAATGTCAGCCGCATGTCAGATTCCAGAGCAGCCGCCTGGGTTTCGACCTCTCAAACTCACTCTCATTACATCGAAGCTACACAATGCTCACATGGTGAAATAATCTAAACCTGGGACCTGGGTGCCTTACACCAAAGAGGAAGACATTGCATCAGTTTATCCACAGAAAGTTCCGTCTCGCCAACAGTATACAGCAACTAGATTTAAAAACAAACCCCAAAAGAGGCGGATATGGCTGAAATGCTAAACATGCCGAGCCGATATTCACACACATACCTAACACATAATATGCTCCATTCACAAAATCGTCTTCCTAAAGCTCTCCAACATTGGGAGAACTCAATTATCAATTATATTACATTATATTATATGTATTCAGCTACAGTCCTGTCTATGTTCTGAGTGTCTGGTGACTTGGCACTAGGGCTGAACGATATGGACAAAATTTCATATCTCGATATTCATGCCAGATATCTTGATATCGATATATGTCGTATGTTCGTCATTGGTTGGCTTCAGCTGTCGATCCACAGCAAGCATGAAATAAGGTTTGTGGTTGGCTGGCTGTAGCGTTGCATTCAAGGGCAATTGTAAAAATGATGTTTATTGTGACTGCCAGAGCTGTACATGCAGGCGAGCGCGGGGGAAATCTATATCGTTTATATCGTTGCTTTTTCAATATTAATATCTTGAATGTTCATATCTAGATAACGATACGATAACGATATATCGTTCAGCCCTACTTGGCACCATATTAACGTTACTGGTCAAATAGAGTTGGTAGAGCAGAATGCATCTGTTTCTGTCTAATTGCTGGTTGACACACGTTATGGTGTTATTCCGTAAAATGAACGTCTCTTGATGTAAGATGCTGCTTCATTACGTTACTGGTTTTTATTAGCTGCTAGCGTAATGATATGATAACCTCACAGACTTAACCGTTTAAAACGTCAAAGCTATTCAAACAGGAGCTTTACTGACTCTCTAATGTCCCCATGAAGACATGAAGGGTGTCGGTCTTTGAGATGCTTCACCACGTTTGTTGTGCTACTCAACTTCATCACCGCTGCTTTAGCATTGCTACCATATCGGCTTGTTTCCCCAGTCGTTAGCCTTGTATGCTAAATACTTCTAAACAGCACTTTTGCTTTGTTAATTTTCTACTAAAACTGGTGTTTAAGGCTCTCCAGCAGCGCTAGCTGTGTTCAGTCAGAGAGGGATGGAGGTGTAGCTGTCTGTCTGCAGCGCTGCTAGTCCCTGTAGCTGTCTGTCTGCAGCGCTGCTCGTCCCTGTAGCTGTCTGTCTGCAGCGCTGCTAGTCCCTGTAGCTGTCTGTCTGCAGCGCTGCTGGTCCCTGTAGCTGTCTGTCTGCAGCGATGCTAGTCTACACCGCTGGAGTGATGCATGCATCACTTAGTTAGATTGGTTGCCAGGTGCCACATGCAACAGGAAAGATCGATGGAAAAAAAAATCATATTTTCAATAATTCCTATATTAACGAAGACAGCAACGTATTTCATTGTCTAAGTCAAGTCTCAAGTCATGAATAGCAAGTCGAAGTCAAGTCAAGCCTTTTATCACTGTTCATAAGCAAGTCACAAGTCAAGTCACTCAACTCGAGTCCTCCATCTTTGCCCTGGACTTTGTCTTATTATCATTAAATACATTCAAATAAAATGACACAATCATACATCTTAATCATACATCATAAAGGCATTTTTACAGGTCAGGTCAAAACGGAGACACACACACACACACACACAGACAGACAGACAGACAGACAGACAGACAGACAGACAGACAGACAGACAGACACACAGATGTGAGAAGCTGGTTAAGGCTTTAGTGAGCAGACATCAAACAGCTCCAGCCAGGAAAGAGAGAGAGACGTCAAAGAGGAGCAGCAGAGATATCTACTGGGATTTACCACACACACACACACACACACACACACACACACACCAGTGGTTGTGTTAGACTTTCTTGTTGTCTGTCGTTCACTACTGAGACATTACCTTCACTTCACCTCTCTGTCTGTGTGTGTGTGTGTGTGTGTGTGTGTGTGATTGTATCAGCGGTGCATGAATATAGAGGAAACACTGTCCGTACTTTGGATCACATGTTGAAACGTTTCTGATGTTGCTTGCAGGTGAATGTTTCTGTTGTTTTCTCCGTTTCTATGGCAACGGAGGAAGTACTGTAAAGCAACCGGGATTTCGCACCATTTTCTTGGTACCCGGATTCGGTACCCGGTAGGACCGACATCATTGGGTTTACCGATACGATACCCAGCACTATTTCCATCCAGCTTGTATTGTCTCCAACATTAAACATCCATAACATCCTCTCACTGCTGATAAAACTGAGGCAACGTGAAATATGAAACCGTTTGTGAGCAATGCAACAACCCAAACAACACACGGCTAATACAGCATCAGCCCAGCTCTGTGGACCTGCTGCTCTGGATAAAACTAAGTGGATGTGAGTCACATGTTGATCATTTCCATATTTTGAAGAAATTTGGAGCCAATTCTTTGTTGTTTAGCTGACGTGGACTAGAAGCAGCTACAACAGCTGAGTGCTGAAACTAATGTGGAAGTTGCACTTCCTCTAAAATCATCAGACAACATGGAAATTAGAGAGGAAACCCACCAATGTGCACTCTTCCAATATTTGTCATCAGAGTCCGATCTGCACCACTTTGAATACCAAGTATCAACCTTTAATCACATAAACTATTATTGCAATAACAAGCCAAACCTTCTGGTAACAACTGCTTCTTCCGTGGGTAAAGAGGAAGAGGAAGCAGGAATATCTATAGTCATGATCAGATCCCATGAATTTTAGTTTTTGATGTTTTACACTATCAACACAATGTTTTGCATTTTAAGGTCCAGAATGTCCCAACAACATGGGTTTATGACATAAGCCACTCAGGAAACCCCCAACCGTTCCCCAGGAAACCAGTGGTGCTTTTATTGGTCTCCTCATGTTTCCCTGCAGTCAGTGGGACAACCAGGCCGGTAGCCATGAAAAGCCATGCTGCCCTTCGGTCACCTCAGTGAAAGTGAAAACTATTCCATAATGACAAATTCAGAGCCAAAGCGTCTTAGACGTTTTTTGTTGTAGCCGAGAGCTGGAACACTTAATGAAGCCAGCGGAGCTCGACACCTTGGCAGGAATTCAACATCGGGGCATTCGCAGGAAAGATATTCTGAAAGGCATTTGGAAGACGGCCTGAGAAACACGCAACCGCCTGACTGAAAATGTGGCCCAGCCCTTCACGTTTCACTTCTCCCTGAAACAAGAGCGG
>CM056841.1:2317109-2367109 GCA_029853015.1 Chelidonichthys spinosus
ACCAGAGCACATATTGGAGGATGACTGATCATCTCGATGTGCACGTAGCGATGTCTTCCCCGCCACTCATCCCCATAACGGCGGAGTCTCGGCTCCGCGCTGACACGCTGCATTGTTCTACGTGCCCAGCAAACAGCGTTCCAGCGGGGGGGAGACGGTCCAACGTCACTGCGGGCGAATCGGCTCCGAAATTGGTTTACGCCTACGTGACGGAACTTTTAAAAAGTGTGTCGCAAAGTGTCCAGGTGGAGCGAGCAGAGGGGGGAGAGGGGAGAGGGGAGGGGGCGGGCGCCGTGCGTAATGTTCCGGGGGAGCGGAGCCGAGGAGGCTGTTGCTCTGCTGCAGAGAACAAATCTCCCCCTCATCCTCTTCGGCGGCTCCTCCGCAACTAGTCGCCCCGTTTTTTCTCTCCCCGACGTGACGCGCGGGGAACCTTTTCCCCCAGGTAATGCGTGCGTGTGTGTGTGAGTGTGTGGTGTGTGTGTGTGTGTGTGTGTGTGTGTGTGTGTGTGTGTGTGTGAGTGTGTGTGTGCAGCTGGGATTGAGGAAAAGGACATTGTTTACCTGGAGTTTTCCTGTGGCCCGTGATTACAGCCTCCCCGGTCACAGGATGCAACCAGGTTGTGCTCTTCGCTTCTTCGCTGTTGGTGGAAGAAAAACGGGGGGGAAAGGTGAACAGAGGAGCCGAGCAAAGACAAACAGGGGGCAAAATGCGTCGGAGACATAAGCAGCGCGTGTCGGTAAATCCATGTGTCCGCGTGATATTTACTTGATGAAGAATATGCGTCCATCCCGGGTCACCCCGTAACTCCACGAAGAGGGGAGGCAGCAGAGCCAGTTCGGCTTCGGATCCGCCGCCATGTCTAGCAGAGAGCTTCACTGCTCTGGGTTTCCACACACAGGGGCAGGAGTGCGCGGCGCCGTGCCAAGCGCGCGCACGCACAATCCCCTGCGCGCGCGCGCGCCAAGAGATGGGAGCGCGCTCAGAGGATCAAGACACAAGTAATGATTTTCTGCCACGCGAGGGCGGGCGCTGAATGTGCATGTGTTTCCTTCATACAGGCGAACGTCTTCTGGCGGACTCTGCTGGTCCGGGTCCAGACCAGGCAGGGCCGCCTCTAGACATTTTGCTGCCCTTGGCAGAATTATGATTGGGTCCAAGCATACATGCAAATATAGTTATTCATCACAACACATCAGGGAATAAACACATCAGAAAGAATCTGAATTTATGTGATTTTTTTCAATGGATGAAATTAAGATAATCTAGCTTTAATGTCTCAACTTGAATACATATGGTTGCAGTGTTATATTGATTATGATATTAATATATTAATTAATTAATGTATTAATATTGACATTAGTAACAAACAATTAACAGAACCACTTTCAACAGTTTATTCTACATCATGTTGTCAAATTGTGACAATATGTTTATTATTGTTTGAAAAGTATGTTTTGTTGATAATGTTACTTTATCCATAATAGATGCAATTATATGAGTGGCACATTTTGCTCTGCTGCACCACAGAAGAATAGGTGTGTTTTTATGTGGTTGTTTTATGTGCTCCCTGGGCGACGGCCTATGGCGCCAATGCCAGGAACCTATCAACCTTCTGAGAACTGAAGCCAAGGCTGAAGTGCCTAAAGGTCCATCCATCCATCCATCCATCGTCTACCGCTTGTTTTGTATTTAGGGTCGCGGGGGGGCGGGAGCCAGGGTACACCTGGACAGGATGCCAGTCCATCACAGGGATAACATGTAGAGACAGACAGGTAACCAGTCTATCACAAGGCTGACATGTAGAGACAGACAGGTAACCAGTCTATCACAGGGCCGACATGTAGAGACAGACAGGTAACCAGTCTATCACAGGGCCAACATGTAGAGACAGACAGGTAACCAGTCTATCACAGGGCCAACATGTAGAGACAGACAGGTAACCAGTCTATCACAGGGCCAACATGTAGAGACAGACAGGTAACCAGTCTATCATAGGGCTGACATGTAGAGACAGACAGGTAACCAGTCTATCACAGGGCCAACATGTAGAGACAGACAGGTAACCAGTCTATCACAGGGCCAACATGTAGAGACAGACAGGTAACCAGTCTATCACAGGGCCAACATGTAGAGACAGACAGGTAACCAGTCTATCATAGGGCTGACATGTAGAGACAGACAGGTAACCAGTCTATCACAGGGCCAACATGTAGAGACAGACAGGTAACCAGTCTATCATAGGGCTGACATGTAGAGACAGACAGGTAACCAGTCTATCACAGGGCCGACATGTAGAGACAGACAGGTAACCAGTCTATCACAGGGCTGACATGTAGAGACAGACAGGTAACCAGTCTATCACAGGGCTGACATGTAGAGACAGACAGGTAACCAGTCTATCACAGGGCTGACATGTAGAGACAGACAGGTAACCAGTCTATCACAGGGCTGACATGTAGAGACAGACAGGTAACCAGTCTATCACAGGGCTGACATGTAGAGACAGACAGGTAACCAGTCTATCACAGGGCTGACATGTAGAGACAGACAGGTAACCAGTCTATCACAGGGCTGACATGTAGAGACAGACAGGTAACCAGTCTATCACAGGGCCGACATGTAGAGACAGACAGGTGACCAGTCTATCACAGGGCTGACATGTAGAGACAGACAGGTGACCAGTCCATCACAGGGATAACATGTAGAGACAGACAGGTAACCAGTCTATCACAGGGCCGACATGTAGAGACAGACAGGTGACCAGTCTATCACAGGGCTGACATGTAGAGACAGACAGGTGACCAGTCCATCACAGGGATAACATGTAGAGACAGACAGGTAACCAGTCTATCACAGGGCTGACATGTAGACAGGTCCATCCTGCATGTCAGAGAACCCACTACTGTGCAGCCCCGAGACCAGGTAGTCCAGAGACCAGACCAGACTATGGAGAAACCATTGACTGTCTGTGGTCCCCCAGAGGTCTAGATAGTAGCTCACATTAGTCCAGAGACCAGACCAGACCAACCAGAGTTGGTTCAAACAACAAGGTCTCTGCTGTATTTATGTCTAGATGACCTTATTTGGAGTGTTGATGGAGCAGCTATAGTGTTAGCGTAGCCTAGCACCCATCAACCAGACTCCATTCAGAAAACAAGCATTTTGAAAGAAGTTAGCTTGTGACGAAGCATGACACACGTTTTACTGATCACCATCATTTTGAAGTTATAACATCTGGTTATTGATATTAATTAAATCACAGATAAATAGTTTATTCTGTGTTCTTCCAGCTGTGGTAAACTACAGTGTGTGTCTTGCTATTCACACATGGACACTTGTTCCTGGTCTTCTTATTACTACTGACCTCACTTTACCCCAGAATCAGTTTTTCCTGGCTTTTCTGTTTATGACATCACTGTAAGATATCTGACGGGCAATTTTGTTATTGATACCAATAGAAATGGTAATGCTGAGGCCATGGAGACAGCAGATAAATGTCTTGCTGTTTTTTTCTAACCAGAACATACAATGTGTACCTTTCATAAATGAGAAGCAAAGAGGAGTCAGGCTGTTTGTAAGAGACCTGGGTCCTCATTTATCAACAGTGTGTAGAACAGTTTCTAAATGTCGTCTTACGAATGGAATTAGGATGACTACCAAAGTACAAAAAAAATCTATATTTATCAAACATGTGCACACCGGTCGTACGCACACCAGCGTTGATAAATGATAAATTCTAAACCACCATGCACGTGCACATTTGGGGCCCCCAATTAACCACATATGGTAACATGACATCCGTTTGAGAACCACCTGAAAATGCCATTTTCCCCTTACCGATGTAACGGAGAGCAAAGAAAAGAAACTTCTCTGCAACCGAAATAGAGGTGCTGTTCTTCAGTTAATTGGTGCAGGTGTATTATTATATTATTATTATATTATTAGTACGTTGATGGAATGAAACCCCTTGCTGTTGACATTATTACATTTGTTGTGTGACAGTGTTTTTATCACTATGTGGGTGCAGTCTATTGCTCCTATTGTATTTGGAAATAACTGGATGTAATTTGGGACCAGGAAGGTTTCTATCTCGGACATTTGAGATATGGTCCGAGCTGTGCTTCTATTTACGCACATTTCTAAGTACAATTTGATCAATTCCAAACTTTGCGTAGGAATGACCATACGCACCCATTACACACACTACTTGTTGTTGATGAACGAGGCCCCTGGATTGGACCATAGAGGACTGGAGGAAGGTCATCTTTTCAGCTTTGTCCAACACCTGGTGATCTAATGGTTAGATGGAGGACTGGCTTATAGGCCAAGCCACAATGACTCACATCCACTTTAAAATTTGGTGGAGGATCATGATGATCCTCAGGAAAACTGGAATCGGGCAGATTAACTAACGTTCTATGTTGAAAATGGAGCCAGAGATCATATTTCATTTTTTTTATATTGATGGAGAATATGCTTCATGATATATTTAAGGCTGAGAATTGATTCTGCTCTTCGACGCCATGTTGATTAAAATCCAATAAACTGATCGTCACCTGTATGCAATGAATTTTGGAATAAGTTGGGCCGTGAGGATTTCTGGGCTGCACTTGAAGGAGTCTTTGAAATGAGACCCCCTGGTACCCAACACATAGAGAGACCTGTTGTTATAATAATGTTACATCCTGGTACCCAACACATAGAGAGACCTGTTGTTATAGTAACGTTACATCCTGGTACCCAACACACAGAGAGACCTGTTATAGTAACGTTGGCAGATGAGGGTCCTGCAGAAGGTTCGATCTGAGCTGAACACATCATCCAAAACCTTCCCTGAGGTGTTCCGCTGGGCTGAGATCAGTCTGACCAGAGCACCCGATTCACATCATTAACAGCAGCATCCTGGTCTGCTTCAACATGTCTCTTTAAAAGTCTGCACGGGATTATTGTGCTTCTTAATGAAGGAAGCGCAGCACACCGTCTTGTTCAGCTCAACAGTATCCACGTTCAGCACATCTCCAGTCAGTGAAGGAGCTGTCTCATTTCAAAAGCACTCCTCAGCAGTCAGTCAGTAATATCCCTGGAAAGCACCCATGGCTTAATCCGCAAAATCCCACTTTTCTGCAGCAAAGCTCTTATAAGAGCTCATGACAGCACTAATGTTCAGTCATGATTGGCTAAAATAGTGATTGCAAGGGAGCCAGCTCAAGTGGCTGGAAATCCCCCCCCCCCCCCCCCATAACCCACCTACCAGCTCCCCTTCCCGCAACGCGTCTAGACGAAGCATGTTGTTAAGTCTATCTGCGAGGTCAGGGAGAGCTCACACACACACACACACACACACACAGATTAACACGCACACACACATGTAAGCACACACACAGACGTCAAATGGTCTCCCAGGACGAGGAGGATCCTGGCCGGTCCAGCACACTGCTCACACTATTGTGTTTTCCAGGTAGAAAAAAAAATAATTTGAATATAAAAAAACATAACATAAATTGTTTTCAGCATGTATTGTTAAGAAGGTGCACAACATGACAATTGATCATCGTTTTTTCCATTTCAGCTCAACTTTATGTGCCTCTGTGTCACGTTTATAATCATGAAATGCTATAACAGTTTTTTACTCGCACAGAACAAAAGAAGTCCGAATGATAAAACTCACCGCCTTCACTCTCTGATAAGCATCCAGTTTACAAACATTCAGTGCTTTATAACACACTAGCTGTAAGAATCTATAGTTTTAGGTGTAAATGACACATATTATTTGTCAACTTTTATGACTTTTTCAACCCTGACATCTGCTTATGGGCTGGTTTATAAAATGCTTATAAATAATACATTTAGGGGAGTGAAAATCTGAATTTGTGAACCAGAAAAGAAATAGTATTTTTTTTTTTTTTTTTTTTTTCAGTCGAGAACATTTGTAAGAGGATCATTTAAATAGCATGAATTTAATGTTATTGAAACTGTTAACTTGAATACTATAAATTCAGTGATGCATCCGCTGATTGTTTTGGCCACCTGGTGGCAGTACTGTTATATTATCACTCTATACAGTTGATATGGGAGACAAATTAAACACTTGTTTCTATTTTTTAGCTCTTACTTTGTCAGCAATGATATGTTGTGGTTTCTTTCTTTTGGCAAATGTACTTATTGTAAGTCGCTTTTGGACAAAAGCCCTATAAATGTAAATGTAACTTTGTCCATCTGCAGTTGTTTGAGAGGACACTGATGAGAGCTACTTCTTTGTAGAGCTGCTTACAGCTGCAGAGTTGATTAATAATTCTCTGTATGTTCATCACAATAGACCCTTCCACAGCTGACATCATCACAAATCTGTTAGCAGCATCTAAATGTCTGCTTGTCACGTGTTTGGTTATAAGAATCAACGTTCCAACACTCAAGTTCTACAGAATTCAGACAGGGTCACGACTGTTTTAGGGCAACAGGTGTTTTAGTTTAACCAGTGACCGTGTTAACTGGTGACCTTCAGTTTGTAGTAACTTCAGTAAATGGTTGGCGTAGATAATAAACACAGATGGTTTTAAAGTAGATTGACGGATTTTATAAGGTGTTCTGTCACTGAACACCTGTGGCATTTATGAACATGTTGATGACCACTTGACTGTAGCAATTTTAAAAGTCAATAAAGCTCTAAGTCAATGTCATGTGTTTGATGTTCTGTACACGACCATAGATAACGTCATTTGAAACATCTAGTGAATCTTATAATTTTGTAATTTCACACTGTTTCTCCGCCAAATTCATGTATATACTGTATGTGGCCAATAAATAGTGGGCCACGAATGTATTATACCCACTCACGGATAAAAAGTCTATTTGTTTAGGTTGCATTCTCCATCTTTGGTGGTTTTATGTTCTTGACCGTTACTGACTTATTCCTCTTCATTCCCTGTGGAACGTAAGGCTGTCACTAGGGCCGACTATCCATTTCGTTGCCCTAGGCAAAATTCTGTTTGGGTGCCCCCTCCCATAAATTACAATAATGATCTTTCTTGCTGGATGAGTTGGTGATGGATGTTGCTGCAGCCTGTTTGACTGGAAGTTCTTGGTATGCTTGATGTTGCTTGACCTGCAGCTGTATTCAAACATACGATACATGTTACATTCACCTTGTGTCATACTGCAAAAGAAGCTGTAACTTAAGACGTAGATTTCATCTGCAAAAAGGTGTAACTGTAGCATTCAATAATAATAATTATAGTAGTGACAACATCAAAGTGTATTCTCAATTACAGCTTCTCAGAGACCACAAATAATTGGCTGAACTTACAAGCTCCAGCAAGAGGTGTAGATGGAAGATCAGTCTCTTCTCCAGCAGCTTGGCGCTTATGCAAATATTTCTTGACTGCATCTGGACAGTAAAAGAGTAGATATTATTACATTATATCATATAATATTAATTTTAATATATTAGCCTTGTTACTGGGTTTGGATTATTCTAGTAGTCTGACTTCATGTCACAAAAACCCACAATCCCCCACATGACTGCAACATGACGATTAGAACAGCTGCAATCTATTGATATAGAGCTAACCATTATCACTTACTGTATATTGTTATTGAGTTCAGCACAATGCCTTATGTACTAGTCCAGATAGCTAGCTAATGGATTACCATTCAGATTCATATAATTTGATCTGTATCTCAGTTAAGCAGTTTATTTTAGCAAATTACAAATTAAACAAAAAAAACCCACAAAACTTTGTTTGGAGTTGTTTGCGGGAGTCCTGGGCTGCCCAGGAGGTGACCGCTGAGAGGTTGGTCAGGACTTGGAGGAGATGAGGATGTCATCGAGGTGGACGAACACGTAGCCGTTTAACATGTCTCTGAGAATGAGCATGGAAAACGCCGGGGCGTTGGTGAGTCCAAATGGCACCACGAATGTGAGTGTTGAAGGCCGTCTTCCACTCATCTCCTTCTCTGATGCTGACCAGATGGTAGGCATTGCGGAGGTCGAGCTGAGAGAAGATGGTCGCTCCCTAGAGTAGTAGTCAATACATGGCCTCAGGGTCTTATCTATCTTCACCGCAGAGAAACCCACTCCTGCATGGAGGTCTCCTTTGAGGAGACATGCCGTTGTGTAGGTTGATGGTCGTTGGATCGGTGGAGAAAGGAAGGAGCCAGTTGAGGTGGTTTGGGCATCTGATCAGGATGCATCCTGGACACCTCACGTTAGAAGTGTTACAGGCATGTCCAACTAGGAAGCAGAACCGGGTAGACCTAGAAAATGTTGGAGGGATTAGGCTATATGGCGAGGCTGCAAGGTGGTCTAGTGGGTAGCACTGTTGCTTCACAGCAAGAGGGTCCCAGGTTCGATTCCCGGGTCGGGTTCAGGTTCCTTCTGTGTAGAGTTTGCATGTTCTCCCTGTGTGAGCGTGAGTTCTCTCCAGGTTCTCCGGCTTCCTCCCACAGTCCAAAGACATGCAGGATGGGGATAGGTTCATTGATGACTCTAAATTGCCCGTAGGTGTGAATGTGAGTGTGAATGGTTGTCTGTCTCTACATGTTAGCCCTGTGATAGACTGGTTACCTGTCCAGGGTGTACCCTGCCTTCGCCCAATGACAGCTGGGATCGTTCATTTAAAGCATTAAACAGCCTTACAAATAAAACAGTCTGTTTTATATGGTTAAACAGTTGGTGTTTGTGTGCATGTGTAAAATGGTTCCTTCACCTGCATGCTCTGATAGTGGTGACAGCCAGCAGTCTCTATGTTGTGTTTGATTATGGTTGTGGATGAACGGCTGACAATTCGCCTACACTCCAACGAAGACATACAGACAGCTCCGATGTCGATTCCAAGAGGATTTAATTGCTTAAAAACATGAGGGGATCTGTAGGATACAAGCCCAGTCTCAGTAAATATGTTCAGTATCAAATAAGTCAAATCAAAGGATCAACAGAGACAATACTAATTAAAGTAGCAAAACGCAAACTGTTAATTCACAATTGACAGGACCAAGGGTGTGTGCATGTGTGTGTGTGTGTGTGTGTGCCCCCCCAGGAGCCCTTCATAAAGCCATCTAATGACTAAGCCCCAGAGTTAAAGGCAGGTCCTCATCCGATTAGGCAGCATGTCAGTGCAGACAGGCTTGTCAGACCCTCATTCATGCTGGTGGAGGTCAAGCAGGGACAAACAGTATTAGGGTGTAATGTATTAACCGTGTAGCTCAGCTAGTGCCTGGAGAGCCTTAAAGGGATAGTTCGGAATTTTGGACATAAGACCTATTTTCCAAGTCAGCCGGTGTGTTCGACACGTCTGGAGACGTTTTCAAGACATTTCATTCAGTTCTTCTAGTTGCCGAGTTCGCTTGTGCTATGGCTAGCGCAAGTCAATCGTTACACTAGACTAGACTGTCGATGTACATATCTGTGTTGATAGAATAATATTTGAAACAAAACTAACTTTGCATCGCATGAATCATCAATTTTTTGAGGGACTAGTTTCTCAGCAGCAGTGGAATTTTACTTTGCTCCGTCGGACTCAAAACTCTAAGATGCGCTGCTCGGAATCCAGCCGGTAAATACACAGCTGAACACCGCCGATTTGGCGGCCCCTAAGCCCCCAAGGCTGTCTGAAAAGCCCTCGGAGCTCACTCAAACACCGGACAGCACACGATGAACCCACAATTACGCACCGCGAATCCGAACCTCTGCTCCGTCTGAGACCCGTAAACCCTCGGACGCGTTGCGGGGGATTCCCTCCTGGCACCACCAGTCTCCGTTTGTTCAGTCCCGGTTCTCAGCTCCAGCGGGGGCTATCTCGGTCTCCACTCGCTCGTTCACGTTCTGCCCTTTGAGCATCCCTCTCGCTCAATTCTTCCTCTGTATATTCAGGCTCGTACAGGTACGGTTGGGTTTGGGTGGAAAAAAACTCCTCATCAGAGTCTTCAAAAGTTTCAGTATATTCTCCAAAAGTGTCCATTTCTGTGAGGTTGAAGAAACTAGCACTGCAGGCTACTCTGCGTCTGTAGCAATGACAGCAGGTAAACAAACTATTATAGAACCGGTAACTTATAGGTGCTAGGTAATATCACTCCGCCGCTGCCATAGCCTACTAGGAAGTATGACACGCTGCTGCTGAGACATAAATCCTTAAAAATGCAAGGTTGGTTTTATTTCAAACATTCTATCAACACAGATATGTACATCGATAGTCTGCCGTTACAATTGATTTGCCTCGGGTGCACTGTGGAGTCGGTATGAGTGTTTTTAATGCCATGCTAACTAGAACAATTGACTTGCGCTAGCCATAGCATAAGCAAACTCGGCAACTAGAAGAACTGAATGAAATTTCTTGAAAACGTCTCCAGACGTCTCGAACACACCGGCTCACTTGGAAAATAGGTCTTATGTCTTATGAGTGCAATGACAATAACTTGGTGGAGCCACTATGGAGGTGAGGGGACCATTCAGATGACTTTGTTTGTTTTTGACCTTCATTTACAAATCTTGCACACTTATGTGAAATTTTTAATTTAATTCAATTATTTATATAACCCAAATCAAAAACAAGTTTTAGTGTGGAAAATGTTCAAAGACTACCATTTTTAGATGTATTTACTTCCATTTAGATACCCATGGGTTTATTCTGCTTAGACGTGTAACCTTACAAAACATTCACAGTTTGACATGTTTTCAGTACAGCAGAGAAAACAACAGAAACATATCATTGAAAATGTAATGTAACTTGGAAATTCAACATTCAAAATTGCTAATTGGTCATTATTCAGATTTGAACAGTTAAGGCACTCAAATAGTGTCTGTCATGTAAATGTCAGCCAAATCTCTCCGGGGATCAATAAAATATTTCTTTGATCGTATCCTCTACAATGTAGTCTGCTCACATACACATGGATTAGCACTGTAATATGAGTGACTTTGTCTAGGTGTGAATCTGCAGTGGGAGGAGCCTGAATGCTTGTTTCCTTCAGCTAATCGACACATTCACGTGATGCTGTCTTAAATGAAATGTTTGAAGTGTATCCTCAGATGAACCCGAGTACCACTACAGCCCTATTTAAACTATGTAAAATCAATTTAAATCTGTAAGCTGTAATCAAAACTGTTTTATTAATAATGCAGCTCTTTATGCCCAGCAGCCCATTTGATCAGACCGTCCATGTCTGTAGAAGGTTAGGTTAGTTTATTGGTCTCCACCAGGGAGAAATTTGTAGCGGAGACAGGGAACATGTTGCATACATAAAAAACACATACAGTACAAAAAGAACATCAAATTAAAAGACTGGTGGAGTAAACAGACCACTGGACAATCCTGCACATGCAGCAAGCCGACGTGAACGTCATTCACATGCATCCACACCGCTACTCTAACTGTAATCATAAATATACATTCATATCAGCATCACATAACCTCAAGCATACATTAATCCATTCACTCACATATATCCATAGTTTGACTCATAATACATTCATTTCCATATACACATAGCCTATGTTCATATACATATACAGAAACATCGCAATCATTTCCTGCTGTTGAGAAGCTTGGTTGATACAGGCACAAAGGAATGTTTGTATCGATTGTGCCTGCACAAGGGAAGCCTATATTTCTTTCCAGAGTTCAGGAGAGTATATTCACTATTCAGCACATGAGAACTATCTGTTAAAATGGCATTGCCTGTCTGATCGTCGCCTGCTCAAAAAGATCCTGTGGATTTAGGGGGGGTGTTATTCCCATAATATTGCCAGTAGTTTTGACAAGGCTTGAGATTTCAGCTCTAGATTTAACAGTCAAGTTACCAAACCAGCAGGTGATACCATAGCGGAGTATTGACTCAATTGCTGCTCTATAAAAAATTAGCATAATATTTTTGCAAATTCCAAATATTCTAAGCCTACGTAGGAAATGGAGATGTTTGTGAATTTTGCCACAAACATTGGCCACCTGTGTGCCCCAGCTCAAATCGCTGTCAACATAGACACCAAGGTACCTAAATGTTTTGACCTGCACAATGTCCTGGCCATGGACGGCCACAGGGCTCTGGTCTCCCATTGATCTAGGATCCAACAACATCTCAACAGTTTTAGTTGTATTAATAAGCAGCGAGTGGGCATCACACCAGTTGACAAACTTGTCAACCGCAAGTTGATGAACACTCAAATTAGTATGTTTGGTAAGCAGGCTAAGTATGACAGTGTCATCAGAAAATGTTACTGTGAATTGATTTGGCTCAGAACTGACACAGTCGTTGGTATACAACGTGAACAGAAAAGATGAGCTAACACACCCCTGGGGGGCACCAGTGCTGCATACAGCCAGATCAGACAGAGCTGAGGTAAACTTAACCTGCTGTGGCCTATTCGATAAAAAAGTGTAGTACCACTGAATTAAGAGAGGATTGACATTTAGCTGAACTAATTTCTTCAAAAGAATGTGTGGTTGAATGAGATTAAAAGCGGAACTAAAATCAACAAAAAGAAGTCTAGCGTATCCAGCTGGATTTTCTAGGTGCTTCAGAACAAGATGCATTACAGTCGCTATGGCATCACTTCCGCCAAGTATTGCATTCCGCCAAGTTTTGCTCTGCCCGTTCTTTATGTTGATGGCGTGCTGATGTTATCTTCAGATTTAGGTTCTTTTGGGCCGCTCGGACCGCCGCTTTATCCCCCAACTTGAAAGCGCCTTTTTTCCTTTTAATACAGTCCATTATGTCAGGGGTAAAATAAGATTTATTGTTGGGATACCGTTTAATTGTCTTTGTGGGTATGACAGACTCAATGCAAAAATTGATGTAGTCAGTAGTTGCTTCTGTAGCACTGTCTATGCCCGTATCCTTGAGAAAGATATCCCAATCCGTACAAAGGAAGCATCCCTTCAGCTCCTCCAATTTATCATTAGTCCATACCTTCACCGTCTGAGTGACCGGTTCGGTAGATTTAAAAACAGACCGATATGTGGGAAGCAGCTGAATTACGTTATGGTCTGAGTTTTTAAGTGGAGGTCTGGCTCTAGCAGTATATGCATCTTTAATATTCCCATAACATTTGTCCAGTATATTATTATTCCTGGTGCTGCACTTCACATATTGGTCAAATCCTGGCAGCGTTTTATTTAAGCTGCAATGATTGAAATCCCCAAGTATCATCATTGGGGCATCAGGCTTGCTTTCTAGATGACGGTGAACACAATCTGCAATTAGATTTGCTGCCCTGCCCGCATTCCAGCTGGGTGGGACATAGACAAAGCACACAAACGAATTGGTAAATTCCCGGGGGAGATAGTGTGGCCGCAAGGTGACGCACAAAAGTTCTAAATCAGGGGTGCATATTCTGTCCCTCACTGCAAGGTTTCGGCACCAGCTGTCATTGATGAAGATACACACGCCCCCTCCGCGGAGTTTACCTGAGTTTGCGTCTCTGTCCAAACGTACGTGGGAAAACCCCGGAACATCCTTACCGAACCAAGTCTCCGTAAAAGCCATAATGCCCGACTCCCGATACTCATAGCAGGCTCCCACCTGTTGACGCAGATCATCCATCTTATTTTTAAGGGAGCGGGGATTGCATAGGAGCATCGGTGGTAGCGGTAGCTTGGTGGCTGATCGTATGCGCCGTCTGATGCCGCCTCTCCTACCACGCTTCCTAGCCCTGCTTCGCCGATACTTTCCCCCATAGTGTCGGCACAGTCCGCCAGGGACATCCTGCAGAAGACCAGGCGATGGTAGTGCGCCGCTCTCCCGCAGTCCCAGCAGCTCTGAACAGCTGTATGTCCTCAGGCCGCTGTTATTGATAGGATCCTCCGCCATGCATTGGGTGACGGGTCCGGCCAGGATCATCCACGCCAACGCCAGTACCTTGGCGCCAATACACTCCACATACACGCATCATACAGCTCAAAGCATGAGCGGTTATCTCCAATAAATCTGCGCATTTAATCCACCGAAACCAGACATTAAACGGGAACATGACAAACGAACAAAGGACATGCAACAGGAGCCCTTCTCCATGTCGCCAGCAGAGCAGCACCATGACTTTTTGACATTCTTTCTAGAAGTATATGTGTGATATTGCAAATCATTAGTGTATTAACATCTTTTGTAAGAGACAGTCTTGGTGTGAAAGAACACATCAGCCTCTTGCCCAGTGCATGTTGGGAACCCTGTGACCTGAACAGGATAAGCCATTTGAAGGTAATGTAAGGAGACTGTTTACACAGTTATTGTTTTTCAAGCAGAAAGAGCCTAGAAATGTCTTCAGACATGAGCTTTCCCTTCAAGCTGGCAATCAGTTTGTTGGAGGAGATGTCACAGTTTTCACATAACAGATAACTGCTTCACTGTGGAGCTCCTCGTATTCATCATTTCCCCCGGTGATTTCCTTTCCTCAACAGCCATCTCAGCAAGTTTTCGTCTTCAAAGACAGCAGCTCGGTAAATAACATTACGCAATCGGCTGAAAGCCTCTCAAACCCACCGGGTGCTCATTATTCCAGTTAAGTAGCCACATTATGGGGGCCACTGGCCACTAGTCAGGGCCTTCTTCCTGTGAGTGTAGCCCCGCAGGACCACTTATGACCCGTTTCACATTTCAATCCAACAAACATTGATTCAATGATGCACGGACACAAACATGGAACTGAAAGCAAGAAGAGCTCATAGAGCACACGCTGATATGTGCAACACACACTGACCGTACAAGACAGGCCTTGACTGCCTGACATTTAGATGCAGCTTAAATCCAGTTCTCCATGGGTGGACAAAATAAGAGAAACACACAGTCCAGTTGCGCTGCAGGTGATGCCAGTTGTTGAAGCTATTCATGTTTGTAAGGCTTCGAGAATTCAAAGTTCTTTAATTGATAATAAACGCATAAGAATCATGCTGTTGACTTAAATGCACGTTACATTAACTGAATTAACTGCACATTTAAAAGCAGTCAGCAATGTTTGGTGCACATGATAGCAAACTTTGTTTTTATGTCTGAGTTTTTGCCTTTCTTCAATGAAGAGAGCATCGTCTCTTCAGCCAGATTGAGCTCCTGAACTCTGGAAGGTGATTCAGATTCTGGCAACTAAACATATATTTAAAAAGTCCTTAATCCCAAATGCCATCAACTATCCTAACTCAACAAATGATAGGTTATCCACAAACATGGCAGGAACTGCTGTTGCTGCTGCTGCTGCTATCGAAGAAATATTTACACCTTGGTGGACAATAAAGATTTAAATGTAAACATAGTATCTCTGCACCCAGATGGCTTTGTTCAGCCACATAGGAACATGTAATTAGTTATGCTGTGATTGGATTGTTTGAAATGTGCTTTGCAGTAGAATATAACCAAATATATGTAAACAACACGATATTGTATGAAACACTGCAAATAACTCCTCGTTTCTTCCGGTAGGTCTATGATCAACAGCCGTTGATAACTAAGAAGACTTATGGCTTTATCTGTCACAATGTTGGTTTTGTGCCCTGTCTCTTGTGGTGTTGGTTTCCTGTTTTATTTTGTAGTCCTTTTGGCTTGTCTTGTGTAGTCACATGCTTTACTTCCTGTCTGGTTTCCCTCCTTTTTTCTGTCTCCCACCATGTCTCATTGGCTGTATCCGAAACCGCATACTGTACTGCTAGTACGTACTGATTTGGCCAAAATGTAGTATGCAGTATGCAGTATGCAAACAAAAGCAAAATCTGCAGTATGCAAAAAGTTCCCGGATGTCGTACTGATTCGGAGAATATTTCCAGTATGCATCCGACCAGTCTACTCTGCCTACTGTTTCCCACAATGCAATGCGCTGGAGCCTGGATAAATCAAGTAATGACGGAGCAAGCGAGCGTTTCCAGGGGAATACAAACGCCGGAGCTGGGACGAAAAAAAAAAAAAAACGCCGGAGCAGTACGGCGTTGTGCACAGTTAAACTTAAAAGTGTCATGGGGCACATGTGGGGGTCCAGATATCTGTCGTGAAGCCCATTGATGTTACATCCTTTAATTCTTCTGATATGTTTGCACACTTTCTTCAGTTCAGGCAGAGCAGTCTCAGAAAAATATTTTCAAGATGGTAAACTGTACCTTGGCTCAAGATGTCCAAGTAGGTGGCGGACTCCTCCGTTTTCAACAACAGAGAGAGGTTGCGAATCCAAAATGATAAACTCCATCACCTTCTCTGTTATATTGTTTGCATTCACGCTGCCGGCTGGCAGTTTCTCCCGTCTTTGCAGTGCATCCACCAAAGTTAGCTGCTTCGTACTCTCTGCCGGCTTCGCTCGGAGCTCCGGGTGCTCTTTAGCATGGTACTTTTGCAGGTGCTTATTTAAGTTTGTGGTGTTGAATTTACTAACTTTATCACCACCCCTCGCAACTTTCGCGTTGCAGATATTGCATGTTGCAGTTGGACTTGTTGGCGTATCAATTTTGAAATGCTTCCAAATAGCAGACTTGGCTCGGTCGGGCGGTTGCTCCATGTTGCTCTGTTTACTCATCACTAGTTGCTGTGCGTGCTCAGCTTGATGACGTTACCTGTCATGCTTAAGGCCTCCAAAACCTTAGCAGCGGCCTTACCCAGTCAGTTCCCAACCTGGGACTTCAAGGTCAGTACAAAAGTTTAGGTTATTGAGCAATGCAAGTCAGTGTCTGCAATTTCACAATGTATAGATTCTTGGAAATTAACTCGGTGCAAAACTATATGGGAAAATGTCCAAAAATCAAAAATGAAAGTGTTTTTATAGATACAGTTGGCTGGCAATGTCTATTTTTGTGCAGGTGAAATGGTTTAGTGACTTTGTTAACATGTTTCTTTTCGGCAACATGAAGTTGGGAGAAGAAATAGGGAGGCCTTCAAAGCAAAATTAGACAGGGAGTTGCAAAAACTAAAGCAGCACTTTAAAAAACTGTTGGATCTCCATTTGAAGTGGCTCTAGGTTATAAATTCATGGTAGCTGCTACAAAAGAATGAACGGTAGAGAGGACACTGTGGAGCGGTAATTTGATTGGAGTACAGTGTAACTAAAGGGACATTTATTATGGACTTAATGAATGATTTTCCTGCAAGTTGTAGGCTTTTTGTTTTTGTGGGGCCTTTCAGTAGAGCGTTGTCTATCCTCTCCATCCCGTGTGCTTTCCATCTTCTGCCAAGGGATCATCATCCACATCGCCATTACATCCTGCAATCCTCTTCTCGGACTGCCTCATTTGACATTCATTGGGGGAAAGGGTGGTAGGGCTTTCTGAGTGCACTCATTTTTGTTTTTTTCTTTAATTATTTTTTTATTTAATTATATTTATTTTTCATATTTATTTACAGATGTGGTACACTTGATTAAGTCACTTGTGGTTTAACAGACAAAAAATGTAATGTACAAAGTTTTTCTTGTGGATTTGATACAACTGCATTTCTGTGTTTAACATACTCAAACTGTTTATTACTTACCTGGCTTTTTGGTTGAAAAGAGAGGTGTGGTACTTGTGCATTAGCAATATTTCCTTCATTCCATCACATTTCCAGTGATATCTTCATTGTGGAATGCTGCCACCATAAGTTTTTGGTTACAATATATATTTTTCTTTAAAACCAATCACCAGTCTTTTGTCGTGTCAGTTATTTGGGGTGGATATTACACATCTATTCTACAGTATGACAGGAAACATATAACCCATCTCCTCATCAAGTCTACAGTAGACTAGAGAATGCAAAAGAACTAGAAATCTTTTTCGTAACCATGGAAGGTGAAAATTACAATAAAAGTTTCCGACCTATAACCCCTAACTCAAAACAAATCACTGAGTTCCAGAGAGTCTACAGTTGTTTACTATTAGTAGGATATCTCTCTATGATTTCTTTGATTGTTCAGTGAATTTGTTTCTCTTAAATCTTCCAACTGTATAGATATGAGATGAAGAAAAAAACACGTTCCATATCATAGCCATTAAATCCCACAATAATGAAAAAATACCGCAGTCTTTTGTCGTGTGAGTTATTTGGGGTGGATATTACGTGTCTACAGTATACTACCAGCATGACAGGAAACATATAACCCATCTCCTCATCGTGTCTAGAGTAGATAATAACCCCTGCCTCTTGGTTTGATACAACACTAGCTTAAAGAGATGGGTGGAAGGGGGGTTACACAAACAACATCAAAATATTGGCCCCATTGCCGACCTATTAGTAAACAACTGTCACTCTCTGGAACTCGGTGATTTGTTTTGAGTTAGGGGTTACAGGTCGGAGACCTTTGTTTTAATTTTCACCTTCCATGGTTACTAAAAAGATTTCTAGTTCTTTTAAATGCTACCGTGTTTCATACCTTCTAGGGTTCTTACATTGCTTTCAAGTTCTTGTAAGAGCTTCCAGGGTTCCTAAAACATTTTACAGGGTTCCAAAATATGACTTTATTCTGAACTTATCAAAAAAACATGCACATTTTAGGAAGTAACTTACCTAAAAGGGATAACATTAGGAAAGGAAAAAGGGATCTACAGGATGATAAATACTGAAAGGCGAGCATTGCTGCAGTTCATGCCGCTATATTTTGAATTGTCACCTGGCACCTGAATTATTCATTTCTCTCCACAAACATTACACAAATAAAGACATTTCCATGACCAAATGAAATTGGACAATTTACCAGAAAGCAGGAAAGTAGTTTGAGTCTTTTAAAAAATAATTTCTTTCCCACTAATGCTGAAACCAAACTCAGGGCCTTGCCACGGGATATTGTTCAAAAGCGTGCCAGATAAAACGTGAGTTCTGAACCTTTAATCATGGACATAATTCATTTGAAGGCTGGAGGTGTTGCATGATTCTCACAGAGAGAGCAACCTGAAGTTGAAAACAATTGGAAGCTGTGTGTAGGTAATGGCAATAAGTGGTGTCGAGTGTAAATGAATCACAGTGGTACGCGCTGACTGGCTGGAATTGGTTTTGCTGGAGGTTGTCAGGTAATGTCATTTTCAAATGGTAATTCAGTTCTCTGCAGCACGTTATCTGTGATAATTAAAGTCCTGGATTGCTCTCGGCTGTAATAGTTTCAGGAATAATAAGCTCAGCCTTTTTGAATGACCTCTAACTCACTTCCTCTTTCATTTTTTTCAAGTAGACACTATCCAAATTAAAGTCATATAGTTTTATGATCAGACCGTAAAAGAACAGCACACAAATATAAAGTGCAGGTATTAATGCAACCAGGTGCTAAAGATTCTGTCATCCAATCACCTTCAGAGGACACAAGGACAACATTTTTCAAGTTTGCAATAAACACGCTTTCCAGGACACAAACTGACATAACAAAATGGACAATCAGGATATTTGTGGATGATGAACAAGCTGAATGAGGTCTTCCTCAAAGATATAAACAGTAGATGCACATAACGGCATCTTACCTGGGTGTTGTATACAATCACCATGAATGGGCACCACCTAACTGCCTACAGAGAGTCGACCCGTCAGGAGAGCAGGTAAGAGATAACCTTTTTTAACTACAAAGAATAAACTAAGCGTCAGGTAATTTCAGGTTACCATATAATGTGATATTGCATTTAAAATTGTGTTAGTAATGTTAATGGACCAATGGTTGCTGATTGCAAGCAGCATTGATATGTTAGTGTATCAGATAAATTAACCTAGAACAACCAGCACACTCGTTAGCTATGCTAACATTGCTCAAAGGTAACATTTAGTACCGTTAACTTTACAACAAAGTTATTATCACCCTAACATTTGACTGCTAGCAGCTGTTTCCATGCTAGTCAAGTGTAAAGTAAATTAGCGTTACTTGTTAACCTTAGATGTTAACAACATAATGAATCCAAAATTCCGTCATCAGTCATCGTATATTAACATCACGTGTTACACCCCATGCCTTTCCACGATCGTCTGTTCAGTAAAGCAAATCAAATATAATCCACACATTTGTACTTCAGCGGTTCGGGTCTAGCTTGAAATTTAGCAAAAATGCAATGTCATTCTAAAGTTAATGTCCATAATGTTACATTGCAATAAGAAAGAAAGATATTGCCACCAGTTCAGTCCATCAGGAGTTCTGCTGAAGGCATATAACCTTTAACTGCACATTTATGCACAATTATGAGATAATCTTCATGACTGAAAGCGTGATTTGTTCTGGAGCTATAACAATCCAAATTCGACCAAAATCTTAACTCACGTTTGAAATATTTATAGTAGCAGTAGAACATAATAATAATAAGTCTAGACTCTGGCCTCATCACTCCCCATATATGATGGCTGATGATGAGTAAATAGCAAATTGCAAACTTTGCTCCATTTCACACATTCCACATTGCTCCACAGTTGTCTTACACTTTTACCTTAAATAAAAAACAATATTGCTGTATTGGTAGAAAATACAAGGATTAGAAAGGCCTCTTTCACCATGGTTCGAATTACAGCAAGTTTCAAACTGAACCCAGGCAAGGTGGCTGCTATGGTTCCATTCTGGAATGGGAAGTCATTAGGACACGTCACATCTACTGTATTATATGCTATGGTCATCCTACCCTTGATAACACCAAAAATAATATACCTAAATTGAATCAAGAATTCATCCCTTACTGGCTTGTCATGCTGCAGCTAACAGGCCTATAGGACTGTTTTGTTGAGTTTTTCTGTCTCATCTTCTCTTCTTCCTCAAAACCTCAGGGTGTAACTTTGATGGACTTGGGGTGAAAAATCCAGCCTAAAGGCCCCATTCTTTTTTTTTTAATAGATTATTTTGCAAAAATTCCCAACGCAAAAAAAACAAAAAAACCATGGGGTCATCCAGCAGTGTGGAATATTTTGTGGTTCGCTCACTTCCTCCTTGCCTTAGAGGATGCATTTTCATTTTCCCTTTCCATCGATGTGGGGAGCGGTGAGTGGCGATGGCATATTATCTATATATATACACTATACATCGACAGCCTGAATAAAGTCCAGGAGCGTTTTTATGAGTTCATCCGGATTCCCAATGCGACCGCTGACAGTCACTGCTGTGGTGTTGGAAAGGCTGAAGACTTCTTCCTGACGGACAAGGGGGAAACTAATGGCCCAGGTCTGATGGAGCTGCCGTCATGAGAGGAGGGGAGGTACAGTTGGCGTGCAGCGCAAGGTTCAAGACGTGTATGGGAGTGCCCACTACATACACTGTTATGCTCATCAGCTGGATCTGATAATGCAGCAGGCAACATCCCACATCACCAGGATTGGGGCTTTTCTTTCAGATCTGGGTGGATTTGCTGCATTTCTCTCCAGGTCATCCAAGCTAACCACTGTGCATGATAAAGTGGTGGCACACAGACTTCCTGGAGCTTCAACAACAAGGCGGAACTTTCACAGTCGTGCTGTTAACACCTGACCTCCTGAAATGTTTTCAGACCATCAGAGAGAACGGGATATTTGATGCCAACTGTAAGAGAGGCTGGGGTTTTAAGAGAATGCTGGAAGATGAAGATTTTAGTTTTTTTCATGGCATTTTTTCACAAGATCATGCGACATGTAGACAAGCTGTTTAACCAGATGCAGAACAGGAACATCGACTCTGTCTACATCACAGGAGTCATTCAGAGGTTCACCGACAGCATTCAAGCTATCAGGTAGGCTATGTCATTTTTCACATTGACCGATAAATGTTTATGGAAACAACAAACATAAATTACATGTCCGAACATAGTAGAATAATTCATAATTTAAATAATTATAAATATTTTTTTTCACAATTGTGAAGACAATGATTCCAATTGGGATGAGCTAGTCGAAATGTATTAATGTAGTGATAATACACAGTGCTGGGATACTCTTACATCTCCAGCAGGTTGGTTTCTGAAGCCATAATTGTGTAGTGACTTATGTATCTCCTGTTTTGTATCAGGGACTCTGTTCCTCCATCTGTGCAGCAGCCGTTCACAAAGAAACAGAAGGCACGAGGCCCACAGGAGCAGCACCAGTTAGCTACAGATGTAAGCTGTAACATTGTTCTATATACAGGACATGATGTGTACCTTTGGTATATTTGTTTGTCTTCAATTCCTGTATAATATTCTGAACTATTTACCACAAAGCTACTGAAGAAATACATCTCATATCATTGTCATTATCTGTCAAACTGTTGATTTGTAAAGAGCAATTAAATAATTATTGTTTATCCCTAAAACAGTGGTATCTGTGGAGTACTACTGTTCATACTACTACTTCTGTTAATACTACTACTATACTACTACTGTTAATACTACTACTACTACTAATACTATACCACTACTAACACCAACACTCATGAGCGTATTCTAGTCCTGCTCAATGTGTTAAGTGTCCTGAGATAACTTTTGTTGTGATATGACACAATAAATAAAATTGAATTGATATGACCAACAGCCTCCTGGCTCAGCACTGTCCTTCAGCTTGAGAAGAGGCCAGCTGTCAGAAACCACAATCCAGATGAACCAGTGAGGGATCTTTTCTGGGAACGATTTTGTACTCGGGTATTAATTATTTAGAGTACTAGCATAGTCAGTTGAGGTCTACTTTTATTGGCAGATACAAGGTCCATTTAAACACATAAGGTAGTAGTACACAAATAAGGTCCACCACATACATATAGGCAAGCTGAAGCCGATGCTCAACTTTAGAATCTCTTCCCTCAAGGGGGCAGTGAAGAGGAGTGGAATATGGGCTTAAAAGACTTCTCTTAACATGGTCCAAACACATGTAGTTTTCTTGTCAACATGTTGACTTGAGCATATAAACTATGGCACTGTCTGTCATAACTGCCAAAAAAATGGCAGGTTGCAAATATGAATTTAAGTGACGGACATCTTACAAATCTTATCCAAATCCCTCTGAAAACTCCCTTGACCCCTACTCGTACCCTTCCCATTAAACTTTTGTCTTTTAACAATCCGGTCCCTGAACAATAAGTTCTTTTTATGTCATGATTTTATTACCTTTAATATGTTGGACTTTTTTTTATCATCACTGAGACATGGCTCACTCAGGAGGACTGCACCTCGCTGATTGAAGCAGGCACTTCTGAGGTACTTCATCCCTTGCGGTTTCCAGACATAGTGTAACGACCTGAGGCCAGCAAGACAAGGACCCAAACACACAACTCAGAAAAAGTTTCGAAACAATAATATTTATTCAAGATAACAAAATGAGAAGCAGAAGCTACAAAAGTACAGGGATAACATAAGGCGCCTCCAAAAGGGAGGGGGAAAAAATAACAGAAAAACTCTGGCCTAATCTGGCTAACAAAAGGAAACAAAAGAATATTGGCACTACTGGCAATAACGGTACAAATAACTAAGAAACTCAGGCATATCAGCAGGGGAAAAGTCGTAAATCGCTAATCCCAAATACATAAGCAAAGGGGGAACTACATCTAAACTAATAACAAAGGAAGCTAAGGGGGAAAACAAAACTAAGTCCTAAACTGTTTACAAAAAGGAAAAACAAACTACAAAGTAACAAATCAAGGGAGCTATGCTGAAAAAAAACAAAGAGAAGGAACTAATTAAGGCTGACCTAACAAAGTATCAAAACAAGCAAAAGGATCTATTAACAAAGTAACAACAAAGCAAACCGTCAGCAGGGGCCTGTACTACGGAGCGAGTTCAACATACCCAGGGTTTCTTTCAGAGATCCAGCTTAAGTTACCCTAACAAAGGCAATCGGAGATAAGCGGTCACACGAAGCTGGTTATCAACTCGTTAACTCAACCCAGGGTTTACCTGTCCAGCTATGAGCGCGTGCACATGAAAGAGGCGGCGTTTGCAGCATTTGACCAATCACAAACATGGATCTACAGCAGCGGAGCGGCATATTTCACGTACGAGGAGCAAACCATAATCTTACAGAAATATGAAGAAGTTAAACATATAATGCAGGCAAAAGGCAACAGTTTCATCTGTCAAATGCAGGAAGGACAGCTGGCAAAAACTCGCCGACTGTGTGAATGCGGAAGTCGTATTAATAGTATTAGTAGTATAATATGACTGACACCATCATAAGGGCACTAGTAGATCTGACTGATTACATGACAACCGTAACTTTGCTGATAGCTTAGTGGTAGAGTTACCAATCCATGTACCGAGGTTTCTTGCAGCGGTCTCTAGTTCGAATCCACCCAGTGGTCATCTTTTAAATCATGTTGTCGCTCTCTCTCGTCCCATTAACTCCTATGATGTCCTTCAGCAATAAAAGGCCAAACATATAACTTTAAAATAATGAATTTGTTGCTTGGATGTATTCTTATAACGTGGTGTATGACAATATCAGCCTCATTCTTTCAGCTGCAATCCCGGCAGTGTAAAACGGACTTGGGAGCAAATCAAATAAATATAAAATCATAATTCAAAGTGGTAAGTAGGCTGTACGCTGACACAGATAAGTCTTTCCCTCTGATGAGAATCTGTATCTCTCATATAAAACATCACCAGGGACAGAAAAGGGGTTTTGCCGGTCTCTGTACACTCTATAGTTCACCTACGAGACCCTCTCACGATCCACCGAGCTTCTTTTTTTTTATATCCGCGAACCAAGACAGCTGATTGGTCAGTCGGTGGTGTGTTTCTCCACGTTGATCTCTTATCAGGAACATAACCTGCTCTGGAGCAGGTTAGCTCCACAGCGTAAGTTACCATGGCGATCTACCCCGGTAAGAAGTGAACCAGCGTCATAGGACAGAAAACGCTTAAGTTAACGCTTAAGTTACCTCGCTAAGCACAAATCCTGCTTCATAATACAGGCCCCAGGAGTCGTGACCAAGGTTTCAGGGGAACAAGAAGGCTGGTTGAAATGACAAGAGACATAACGAACTGGCACAGGACAAGGGGAGACGCTGACCATATATACACAAGGTAATGTGAAACAGATGACACAATCAGGAAGAGGGCGAGACATCACATACGGCGGGAAACAGGAGAGCAGGAAGTAAACATACCTGAAACGAGAGGGAACAAGTTTACTTCAAAATAAAAGACGGAAATGACGAGACAACACAGAAGACGGGACAAAAAATGGTGAACTTAACAGACGGATGCGGATCATGACACAAAGGTGGATTGCAAAAGTCTATTGGTTAAGAGACTTTTACTACAATTGATTTTATATCCAGAAAGTTGACCAAATGCTTCTATAAGTTTGGTCAAGTGTGATATTGAGTGATTTGGATTAGATTATGTTAATAAAATATCATCAGCATAGACTGGCTTTAGAATCATATCCACTCATATTAATACCAACTATATTTTGATTGGCTCGAATGGCACAGGCCAGCGCTAAAATGAAAATGGCTGATGAGGCTGGACAGCCATGTGGACCTGGAAAGTTGGAAGGGATTAAATATTTTCCAATTTGTTTTAATATGAGCAGTAGGTTCATGGTATAGTGCCTTGATGCACTGTATACATATTGGTCCAAAACCAAAATGGGCCTCTCTATTTACAACACTCTCCACCTCCCCCTCTACCACCGAGCTCCTCCGCTCCCTCCCGTTGAGTGCTCATCAGTGCGCGTGCACCAGATTCTGTGAACGCACCTGTGTCTTCTCTCATTGAGTACACGTTACACAGAGGTAGGCTGGCTAACTTACTCATAGATAGCAACTGCTAACGTCATTTAGCGTATGCCTAGCTTGAGGCGTGTGCCTGTGATATTGTAACATGCGTGAGGGGGGAGGTGGGATCTGTGGCGTGTGCACGAACTGAGAACTGCGCTGAGTGGACAGGATGATAAGGGTGCGGTAGATTTTTGCAAAACAACAAGCTCTACGTGCACGTAGAGTGTCGGCTTCAGTGAATATGATAGACGCGAGCTAATCGTGCTAGCCGCGAGCTAATCACTTGCATAAATTGCTAGCATTTACATGAACTTTTAACTTCTGCTTTTAACTCTGCTGCTAGGTCAACTAAGCTAGTCACCACTGTAGCAGATCATTCATAGTATTAACTCCACCACAGGTGCCTTATACTCTGTTTGTTGACTTAGAAGTCATTTAATTGAGGGAGTGTTTACTAGACTATTTAGATATTAGTGACTCAGTTCATTAAATTGCCATATATATGTTGATATGGATATGAGATGCAGAAGTTCATCATAACTGTTAAAAGAATAAATAGGCCCATATTAAAATGTTTGGTTAAAATAGTTGTTTAAAATGTTATTAAGATGCATAAATAGATTTAAAAGGTTTAAAAAAAGTTTTTTTTTTTCAGAAAAAAGGTTTCAGAACATTCATGATTTTATTTCTATGCTGTGAGATGGAAGTACATGATTGATTGATTGATTGTTCACTTGAACTGATCTATCTTATGTGGCAAGATGTGTATCTATTCATTTACATACTGATTTGAGTATTTATATCATTAACAGATGGTTATTACTTGATTTGACATTGGAATGATGGAGATAGGTTGATCAGATTTGAACAGAAATGACACAATAGTAATAGTACAATAGCTTCTACAGCTATATCTAGCTACCGTTGTTGGTTCTGCAGATATTTTCAATGTTTTCCTTGTTGGGAAAATATTGGTGTAAGCTGTCCTGGTTGCAGGTGCTGCTAAAACACAACAGTGTGGTGAGCTGCTACTGAATGCAGCCTGAGGCCTGACTCCGCCTCAGTTAATCAACCAGGCTATATAAGTCACCTGCTCACCTGCTCTTTCCTTTGTGCCTCCTATGGCTCAGTGACATACAAGCTCCCCCATGTCATCTTTCCACCGCTGGCTATCGCGGTTGTGTCCAGTTAATCATTTAGGCTTCGTAGATAACTAGCAGCCTTTCTGGAGAAAACCTGGTCTGATCAGGATAAATTGACTACTTTGGATGGAGCTGCTCTCCTATCTAGAAACATCACTGATTTGATTGGTAGTCCTAAAAAAGAAAAGCCAGAGTTGACACCAGAGGCCTGTACTATGAGAGTTCAACATACCAGGGCATCTTTTAGTTATCCAGCTTCACTAACCATAATAACAGCAATCAAGATAAGCGGTCAGGCTGGTTATCAACTCTGTAAGTGAACCCAGGGTTTTCCTTTCGAGCTATGAGCGTGTGCACATGAAAGAGCCGGCGTTTGCAGCATGTGACCAATCAGCATATTTCACATACAAGGAGCAAACCATAATCTTACAGAAATATGAAGAAGTAAAACATTATAATACAGGCAAAAATCAATAGTTTCATCCAAATGCAGGAAGGACAGCTGGCAAAAAAATGTACTGTGTGAATGTGTACGTTAAAGACCCAGTCGGCAAGTGTTTACAACTCTCACGCTCCTCCCCCAAGACCACCGAGCTCCTTCCCCTCGACTTCGTGCCCTTTGAAATCCCTAAGATCACGCCACCTTTGAAACGCGGGTCTGATGTTGGCTCTGGTTTTATCACGGTCAGGGGCAGATCTAGGATTATGGGAGATCCGAGGCTTAGCCCAGAGGGACGAAAGATGTATGTGCAAAGTTCTGGCTTTTTTTGTTTTGGTTAATGTTGTTGTTATTCACTTTCATTGCGTATGCTAACTGTTATTACAACTGACGGTAATGAAAACCATCTAGCAAAAACTATAACTTTAAATCTCTTTTTTTTTTTAAGATTTTTTCTGGCACAGACCCCTTTTATTTGCAGTGGATAGATAGGAAACACAGGAGAGAGAGGGGTTGTGACATGCAGCAAAATACCTCCAAGCTGGATTCAAACTGGAGTCGGCTGCGTATACGTGTATTCATGACTGCTCTAACCACTCGGCCACCTGCGCACTTGAAAGATATTACTTTGTCAGTGAGTAACTTCTCACACATCGAGTGTTAATCTTAAAATTCACAGACCTAAAACATCTGTTCCGGCGTTGGTTGTTCTGCCGCCGCCGAGAAACACTTTATGTCCATCATGTAGCTATGTCCATCTGACAGATGTCGATTTGACCTGCGGGTGGAGTCAACCAGAGATAGGAGTAAGTCACACATATGCAAGTCTCAAGCAAGTCTCAAGTCTTAACCTTCAAGTCTCAAGCAAGTCCCAAGTCATTTTTGTGAGAGTCGAGTTAAGTCAAGTCAAGTCATAGCTTAGATCAAGCAAGTCACAAGTCAGGTCATAGATATATAATAAGCTGGAAGACAACCATCTTAAAACTTTGAGAGTGCAACCTAAGTTTTATGTAGCCCTCCTTTGTACAAAAGGGCTAACAAATAGAGGAAGGGGGTATAAAGCTAAAGAATAATTATAAATACTCACTAGGACCAGCGGGATCAGAATTACTAGGAACGAGTACAGGGCCAGGTGTACCAAACAATAATTACCAGACGGAGTCAACACAGTAGTTTATCTTGGGAAGGGCAGCAAAACCCACTTCCTTTTATTTACAACAAACGTTAGATTAAAAAGAATGGTGAAGTTAGCGAGAGAAATTTCTTAATTTTCTTTGTGTAGTCAGAAATGGCGGATGAAATTTGACGATGATAATTTTGCATTTCACACGGCAAATCGTTTCTTTTGTTGAGTTGAATATCTTTAAATCCAAATTTTATCATTTTGGGAACACTGGCTGTGACACAGTGGCGCCGGAACGAGTTTGAAAGTGGGGGTGCATAAAAAAAATAAAAAAAACCTCACACCTGATAGCCTAACTAGATAAGATAAGGTGGCCTATAGCAGGGCTATTCAATTAGTTTGAATGAGGGCCGGTTGATGGAAATGAAAATGAAAAATATGGCTGAAAATGATGAGCATCACATTAATAGCTACAGATACTGTAAAGTACTACGACATATGAGTGCATATATTGTCTTATTTTATCAAGTAAAATCTAAGTTAAAGGTTTACTCAACAGCTTAATAGTTCATAGAAATTCAGGTAGAAATAGGTTAACTCAGAGTTCCACAGCTTATCAAAAACAATCCTTATTTGATGTTTGATGCGCCGTCTCTGCATATATTTATATTAAACACTTGACCTGCATCAGCGCATGTGAGCACGAGCGCAGCAGATTTTGGACGGAGACACACAGCCGCATTTTACCGGCCCGGTACCGGTCCAGGTTCCGCTCACAACACAAGTCTGATGAGTGCAACAGCTTATCAAAATACAGTGTCAACGTTTCAAAGTAGAAAGTGACATTGTGGTGGTTCAACGAGGCGGAACGGTCATGAGAACAACATCAAGCGTGTAAAGTACATGAAGAAGAACGTAGCGGGGGCGCGTGGTGAGGATTGTTGCGGAGCAGATCTACACTGCTGCGCAGAGATTAGAGAGGGCAGCTCATAACGGCCACTATACGGCCAGCATTGTTTAATGTTTTCTCCACTGAAAGGGCCAGTAAATATTCCTTCGCAGGCCGGATTCCTGTGAGAAGTGGCACCGGTGCTTCCGGCGCGCCTGCTGTGACAGCAGCAGAACTGGTAGCAGTGCCTCCTTCCATGCTTCAAACCCTGGCCGCTCTACTGTTAGATGGGCATGCGCATCACGTAGTAGATAGATTACCGGTTACCAGGTTCGCCCACATGCAGCAGGAAACATCAAATCTAAAATATTTTTATTATTATTATTCACCAATTAACCAAGACAGCAATGACTTGTCGAGTCATTTCATGCAAGTCTAAGTCAAGTCTCAAGTCATGGATAGCAAGTCCAAGTCAAGTCTTTGCTCACTGTTGATCAAGCAAGTCACAAGTCCTCAATCTGGCGACTTAAGTCTGACTCGAGTCAAGTCACTAGACTCGAGTCCCCCATCTCTGGAATCAACACAGGAAAGAGAGAGAGGACACACTCTTCTCGGCAGGGCAGGCTGTGGACGCAGGTTACTTTCCCGCTGCTGCTGCCTCTCTGTTGGACTCCTGTACTGCAGGAAGTCTACACTTCAGACTACAGTATGGTCAGGGGAGGGAGACTGACATAAACAGCATTGAGCTTCTTTCCCCCTACTGTAAACATTCGGGGCTTTGGCAAAAACATCCGGGGCTTGAGCCCAAGTAGCCATCCCTAACCCCGCCTGTGATCACAGGCACCATCGCAATCTTTCTTTTTTCCTTCTTTTCCACCGGTGTTTTCTTTTCCTTGGTTGTTTTGGACCTCCTCGTTTTGGTTTTTAATCAAGGAATTGGAAGCTTGTTGTTACTTCCCTCCGCCTTCCCCCAGTGATAGTGTAACGACCAGAGGGGCGAGGGGCTCTGTGTGTGCACGAACACAGCCCTGCGTGCTGATTGGACAGGATGAGCTGGGCTTTACGTGCACGTAGAGGCGCGCTTTTTTTCTAAAACCGGATGATTTATGTTGTTCTATCGGAGCATAGTGTCTGTCGGCTTCGGTGAATATGATCAAAAACATGTTGCCGACTGGGACTTTAATGTTCTTATAATATCACTGCCTCATCATAAGGACACAAGTAGATCTGACTATAACTACATTTGTGTATTCCGTTTAATGAATGTGTTGCTTGGCTGTGTTCTTATGGAGTGGTGTATGATAATATCAGCCTCTCAGCTGCAATCCTGATGGTGCAAGGCGGACTTGGGAGCAAATAAAAAATAAATATAAAAACAGCATTCAAAGTGGTAATTAGGCATGTGCAAGGCTTCAGTGCTTCAGTCTCTATTGTAGGAGGATATCCATTGTCTATAAAAAAGCACAATGAAATTAATTTGATATTGCTTGCAGCCAACAGGAAAACAAATCAAAGGAAAAAGACAGGAGGGGGCCCGCCTACACAGGACTACACTCCTGCTGAGGAGCTGACCGTCGCCAATAATGAGTGTTGCCCCTGAATGGATGGGGTGGAAAGGGGTGTGTCATCAGACCCCAGTGGTGGCGGCTCCCAACAGACCCCATTTATACAGGGTAGGCTTATGTATCAACGTCAACTACTTGGTTGCAAATAAAACACAATTGTATAATGATTGTGGGAGTAAGTAACATGTATTTAACTTTTTTTCTTCTGCTTTATGCTGGTTCAAATCCTACCTTGAAAAAAGAAATCAATGTGTAAGGATTAAGGATGTGATGTCACCTATTCTCAGTTGTAATTTTTGGAGTGAGTCAGGGCTCTATTCTAGGTCCACTCCTTTAGATTACATTATACAGATATACATGCCTTCAGTGTGTGTGTGTGTGTGTGTCCGTGCACACGAGCGAGCGCCCATAAACTTAAACTCATTTACTTTGTCTACAGTTGATGGCAGACACTGGTGTTGCTGCCACCAGCCACTTTCACACTGTCCCATACAGAGGAAACAGTGAAAGCAACCTGACATACTGGCATCATGTCGTCTCTGGTTGCTGATCATATAAACCATTTACATGTTATTCTCTCAGGTGGAGGCCCCAGATGACGAGACTGTGTCCGTTTATTCCGAGAGTGTTTTGCTGGTACAATTAAGTTCTGATACCAATTCTATGCAGTTACAAATCTTAATGCAGATGTGAGGGTGTGGACATGTGGCATTGATTGAAATATCTTTAATTACTTGCTTATGGTGGTAGTCTACACATTGGACTACTACGTGCTTCAAGTGCTGCTTTTATCCTGAAATTAATCAATTGCTTCCATTGCCATGATTATTTTGTAGGGAGAGGGAGATCTTCGTCCCCCTGAGCCTGTGGCCTCCACCTCCCAGGCCAAGAGGATCACAAGTGGTAATTAATTAACCATAATTCAAACGGGCTAGTCAATGTGACATTTGAACCTTTTTTTCTTGCAAAGGAACAATGCTCAAATGTCAAAGTAACTGTATTTTGTGTTTCTTTCAGGTTGGAGCAGAACATTTAAGATCCCTCTACAAGAGGACATTGGAACTGGAAAAAGGATGCAAGACTGGAGGTGGAGAAACTGGGGTATGAAAAGAAAGTGTGGGACTCAGTGCCCACAGGGAGGGAAGGAAGGACTGGACAGCGTTTTCAGTTTCAGAGTTCAGGGTATATAGTTTATTCTCCCCTTGCCGCAAACGTGGCGCGAAATAAACAGTCACAAATAAACAAGGAACAGCCGTATCTCCGAAGGCTGACGGCCTGCAGCTCTTCCATTCCCAGTCCTCTCACAGGACCCAGCCTACTGCAAGAGACCAGAACCAAGCATGCTTATATAGCTGACTGATTACCTGATTCTGTCCAGCTGTCTGAGCGTCGGCTGAGCCACTCCTACCTCTCCTCCAGCAGCCGGCGCCCTCACCACACCCCACTGCCACAGAAAGTAATTCAGTAACTTCATTTATTGCAAGGTTTGGGGAAACGACTAAACTAAAATGTATTTTCCTTTTGCAGGAACAGTAGAACAAATGATGTTTGGAAAATTAAAATTTATGAAAACGGAAAGGGCTGTGAATCTGTGTACCCTTCGTTCTTTGTTTTTTCCGTTTCAAAACCAAATTAAAATAACAGAAAAACAACTTTGTTTTTGTTGTTTGTTGTTTGTTTTGTTTCTGTTGTTTTTGTTTATTTTAAAACAAAAACAGAAAAATGTGAAAATTACGTTTTTTGATTTTTACTGTTTTGTTATTGTGCTATTTGGAAAATTCGGGGAATGCTGGGAGACTTGCAAGGCGCATGTGCAGTCAAGTGAGTGGGAGAGTGGCGATGACAAGCTACGTGTTTTTCCAGGGGAATCGGCGAATTAGTTTGAGGGCTGATGACCTCTCAACTGAAAAAATGTCAATGATTTTTCAGGTAATATGCTATTTTTTTAACATTATAATGTAGGCTATATATAACAATAGGCCTATATATAGTGAATGTTATTGCTAATGTAAGCAGCTCCGTTCTAGATTGCTAGCATTCAACTCTGGGTAAAGATGATGGAAAACATTTTGATCACCTTTCACATTGATTTGGGTCATTTTTGGTCTCACGTAGAGCTGTCTGTAGCCTAATGTATGATAGGACTGTCAGTTGTTTGACTGACGGGTTACTAACGTTAAACCAACAGCTAGCTTATAGAGCTGAGCTCACACTGTCAGAAGATTTTTGTTTTTTTTATTTTAATGGTAAAGAAATGAAGCAGCGGGAAAACAAGGTGAGTAAATGTGTGAGCATTGTGAGGGTTACAGCTAACGTACTCTGCATTGCACTGTACACCGTTATCTTGTATGACCCTTGGTGCAACACAACTAGCCCAGTCTCCTGTTAGCCAAAAAAGTTTAGATTTGAACGGTCTGGTTAACAGACCTACAAACGGTGATAACACCTGATGTTTATGACCAATCCAGCTCGGATAAAGCCTTCACTACCATCTGAATATCAGTGCTAGATTGTTGATCAAATATCCCACAGATTAGATGACGCCATTCTGCATAATAATGAGCCATGTGCTTCTGTTTGTTTGAGAAACGGTGAAAGATTTAATGAGAAATGAGAATGAGAAATAATTTTATAATCATATCTAAGATCTGTCTTTTAATTGACCAAACCGCAGCTGCAGTAGTCTCTCTCTCTCTCTCTCTCTCTCACTCATACACACACACACACACACACACGCACACACACAGCATAAGCTGTGTTTTCTTTTGATGTGTCCTGGGCTGCAACTAATGATTACCGGTATTTTTATTATGAATTAATGTGTTAGAAAGTGGTGAAAAATGTTGATCACTGTTTCCCAAAGCCCAAGGTGACATCCTCAAATGTCTGCCCTGAACTGATGTCCACCTTACATTACTTTAGTGGCAGTGGTATATCGTCATGCTGAAATCAACTGTAAATCCACATTTTGAAGCTGATATTTGAAAAAAATATCTTCCTGGAGGGGCAGGCCTCCGGTCCCCTCTAGAAAATTTGCATCCTTGTCACCTTTTTCACCCCTGGCAAGTTTGCATCCCTGCTGTATATGGTAAAGGGATAGTTCAGAATTTTGGACATAAGACCTATTTTCCAAGTGAGCTGGTGTGTTCGAGACGTCTGGAGACGTTTTCAAGAAATTTCATTCAGTTCTTCTAGTTGCCGAGTTTGCTTCTGTTATAGCTAGCGCGAGTCAATGGTTCTTAGCTAGACAAGCATTAAAAACAGTCTTGCCCACTCCACAGTGCACCTGAGGCAAATCCATTAAAACACTAGCATGTCGATGTACATATGTGTGTTGATAGAATAATATTTGAAACAAAACTAACTGTTATGGGACTGTTCTATAGTTGTAGTTTCCCCCCCCCCCCCCTAGCGTTTGCATGGAAATGGTATGGCCCGACTGAAAGCAGGAAGTGTTATGTTGTTGATGTCAAATAGCTAAGCAATACCGAAGAAGACATCAGCATCATGATGGCGTCCGCAATACCACCACCGGGAGAGATGAGATTTACCGGCGACCTCGCAAACAACTGGGACGAATTCAGGTCGGAGTTTGAAGACTACATGCTGGCGACGGGTCTAACCGAAAAAGAAAAAGATGTACAGGCAGCAACCCTGCGACGGGTGATGGGCAGTGAATGTCGACACATATATAAGCTTAATTTGGGACTTTCAGCGGAGCAGGCGAAAGACCCCGCAGCTATCCTTGACGCTTTGGAGGCGCATTTCAAGCCAGCCAGGAACGTGATATTTGAGAGATACATCTTCGGCAACTGCAAGCAGGGATGAAGGACAACCCATCGATGCATTCGTAATGAGACTACGAGAGAGGGCTGCGTCCTGTGAGTACGGCGACCTTAAAGAGGATTTGATAAGAGACAGACTGGTGCTAGGCGTGTGTGATGAGGCTGTGCGCCGTCGCATGCTCAGAGAGAAAAAGCTCACACTCGCATCAGCCATAGAAATATGCCGGGCGGCAGAACTGACGGATATGAGTTTGAAAGCAATGACGCACGACAGACCTCCGGAGACAGTGCATGCAGCAGACAGCCGTCGGCCGCGGGATGCACCCAGGCAGACCCGCCACGAAGGCGCAACATGCAGGTTTTGTGGCAACATACACAGGCGCGGACGTGAACTTTGCCCCGCATATGGCAAGAACTGTCGCTATTGCGGAACAGCAAACCACTTCGCAAAAATGTGCATGAAGAAGGGCCAAACCACGAGACAGTTGAACACAGCAGACACCGAATACCCGGAGGATATGAACCCGTCAGAAGCACACGTATATGCTGCACAGAGCATTGGGGCAGTTCTGGGATGTGGTAAAAAATGGTTTGTCAACATTAAGATAAATGGGGGATCCCAGAGATGCCAGTTAGATTCAGGGGCGACATGTGACGTCATGAGCATAACAGATATGAGGAGACTGGCACCCCAGGCAAAGTTGTTACCAAGCCACACCAGATTGGTTCTATATTCAGGTCAGTCAATAAAATCCATCGGCATATTCAAGACAGAGTGTGTAGTGAGAGAAAAAATGCACAAGCTGAGCTTTGAGATAGTGAGGAGCAGTCAGAGACCCCTGTTGTCAGGTGACACCTGCGAGCGTCTAGGTTTGATGCACTTCACCATACCTAAGGAGCTACTTATGGTAGGGCACAGCGGCTCAGAGTGTCTAACTAGGCAGCATCTTATCAAAACCTATGATGACGTTTTCAATGCACCAGTCGAATCGGTCCCAGGGGAGGTTCATTTTGAGTTAGACAAAGATGTAGCTCCAGTGCAGGCTTCTCCATGCAATGTTCCAGTAGCTCTCAGGGATGCAGTCAGGGCTCAATTAGCCAAACATGAGAGAGATGGACATTTAGCCAGAGAAACTGAGGATCTGCATAGACCCCAAGTCACTAAATCTAGCTTTGAAGAGGTCCCACTACATAATGCCAACACTCGAGGATGTTTTATATAAACTGCCCAAGGCCCGTGTTTTCACTCTTGTAGACGAGCGTGATGCCTTCTTACAGTGTAAGCTAGATGAAGAAAGCAGTTACACAACCACATTTTGGACGCCCTGGGGCAGGAAACGCTGGTTAAAGCTGCCTTTCGGGGTATCGGTGGCCCCAGAGATATATCAGCGGAAACAGCATGAGCTACTGGCCGGGCTCAAGGGCGTAGAACCCATTGCAGACGATATACTGGTGGTGGGGTGTGGGGACACGGATGAGGAAGCCACAAAAGACCATGATAGGAAACTGCTAGAGCTCATGGACAGGTGCAGGGAGGTCAAGCTTAGACTGGGCCTAAAGAAACTGCAGTTTAGGGTCAGGGAGGTCAAATTTCATGGACACATTTTGTCAGCAGAGGGGCTCAGGGTGGACCCTGAGAAGGTCAGGGCTGTTCAGGATATGCCTCTCCCAACAGACGCCAAAGCAGTACAGAGACTGATAGGCTTCGTGACCTACCTGGCGAAGTTCACCCCACACCTCTCGGAGGTGTGTGAGCCACTTCGTAGGCTGCTGGACAGAGACGTCCCATGGCACTGGCTACCAAAGCATGACGCTGCAGTTGAAGAGATAAAGCGTCTGGTCACAGCGGCCCCGATCCTGAAATACTACGACGTGACCAAGCCAGTCACCATCCAGAGTGATGCAAGTCAGAAAGGACTGGGCTGCTGCCTATTACAAGAGGGACAGCCAATAGGGTACGCATCACGGGCACTAACTCAGACAGAACAAAATTATGCACAAATCGAAAAAGAGTGCCTGAGTATTGTGTTTGCATGCCAGCGGTTTCACTACTACCTGTACGGGCGGGGGGAGATCACAGCAGAAACAGATCATAAGCCACTTACCTCAATCTTCAACAAACCCCTCCTCACTGCCCCCAAGCGTCTCCAGAGCATGCTGCTCACGCTCCAGAATTACAACCTCAAGGTAATATACAAGCCAGGCCCCGACATGCACATCAGTGACACGTTGAGCAGGGCCACAGTTTTACCACAGAGGACTGACACAAGTTACACAAAACACAACATCTGTAACCTGCAGAGGGCGCAGGAGGACACAGAACAGATAAACCAGGCCGATTACCTGAATGTCACCAGCAAGCGCCTAAGTCAGATCAGACAACACACTGAGGGAGATGAAGCTCTTCAGTTGTTGAAGGCAGCAGTGCTCCAGGGATGGCCAGATCGCCGGGAGGACACCCCTCTGGCCATCAGAGAATATTGGTCAATCAGGGACGAGATCAGTGCACAGGATGGAGTGCTCTTCAAAAGCCAGAGAGTCATAGTCCCAAAATCGCTGCATGCGGAAATGTTGAAACGCATTCATGTCAGCCATGTAGGAGGAGATGCTTGCTATAGGCAGGCAAGAGACACGCTGTACTGGCCGAACATGCACGGGGAGGTCAAGGACTATGTGAGCCAGTGCTCAGCGTGCAATGAATACTCACATGAGCAGAAGCGCGAAACAATGTTGTCACATGCACTCCCAACGCGGCCATGGCAGATTGTGAGTATGGACTTGTTCAGGCAGGCAGGCAAAGACTTTCTGCTTATTGTAGATCATTATTCCGATTTTTGGGAAATAGAATTGCTCCCAGATCTTTCAGCAGAGACCACAGTACTGAGATGCAAAGCCCAGTTTGTAAGGCACGGGCAGCCTGACCGGGTGATAAGTGACTGTGGGCCCCAGTTTGACTGTGTAACATTCAAAAGGTTTGCAAAAGAATGGGACTTTGAACACGTTAAGTCCTCACCCAGACATCCGAAATCTAATGGGAAAGCAGAGTCCGCTGTGAAAATGAAGAATCTGTGTAAGAAGGCGGCCTGTGCGGGCAACGACCCGTGGCTGGCTATTCTACAGTGGAGGAACACACCCTCAGAGGGCATGTTCAGCAGCCCGGCGCAGAGACTGATGTCTCGTAGACTGAGGACCCCGCTCCCAGTGGCTGAAACACTCCTGGAGCCAAGCGTGGTCACCGGGGTTCCAGACAAACTGCGGGTCAAACATCAAAGAGCCAAGCTCTGGTACGACAGGTCAGCCAGGGACCTGCCTGAGCTGAGCATTGGCCAGGACATTAGAATGAAGCCGTTGCCTGGGGACAGGACGGGCAGGTGGAGAAGAGGAGTTTGCATGCAGCAGATGGCTCCCAGATCGTACCTGGTGGATGTGGAGGGAACATACTACCGGCGAAACCGCGTGGACCTGCGGGCAGCAGAGGTCGGAGGGACGGGGCGCCACCCTCAGCAGCACGGCGAGCAGCAAAGCAGCCTGTCTGTCGAACAACCCAGCAGTCCACCCTGGAATGCAGCGGATGAGGTCGTGGACTGTGGCACAAGTGCACAGGACGCCAGGCCACCTGGGCAGAGTGGTCTTCACCAGCCCGTGGTTGGTTCACCACCCACACCAGGGCACAGGACGGCCAGCGGCAGGCTGGTGAAGGTGCCAAACAGACTGAACCTATAGACTGGACTTAATGCTGGGGCCAGTTTTGTTTTGTTATTGTGTGATGTTACAAAAAAAAAAAAAAAAAAAAAAAAAGAAGGGGGGTAATGTGGAATCGACCTGGAATTTATTTTTTAATTGAATTCAAGTTACAGTTAAACAATTAAGTGCATTAAGGGCTATGTTAAGCTGCTATATAAAAAAGGGGAGATGTTGTGGGACTGTTCTATAGTTGTAGTTTCCCCCCCCCCCCCTAGCGTTTGCATGGAAATGGTATGGCCCGACTGAAAGCAGGAAGTGTTATGTTGTTGATGTCTCTGGCGGGAGTTCGGAATACAGTTCATGTGATAGACACGCTCCATGTCTCCTCTCCTTTATTACACACACAAACACTAACCTCGCATCGCATGAATCATCCATTTTTTGAGGAACTAGTTTCTCAGCAGCAGCGGAACTTTATTTGACTCAAAACTCTAAGACGCGCAGCCCGAAATACTGCCCGTAAAAGGCAATCGAACCGGGCCAAACTGTCGGCACTTATACCCCCAAGGCTGTCTGAAAAGCCCTTGGGGCTCACTCAAGCACCAGGCAGCCCACGGCCACCCGAAGCCACAATTACGCACCGCGAACCTGGTCCCTCCATAGACCCGTAAACCCTCAGACACGTTGCAGGGAATCCCTCTGGTAAATAGACACAAAAACACCGCCGAACTCTCGGCCCTTATGCCCCCAGACCTGGGTGAAAAGCCCTTGGACCGCAGACCAACACCGGAGAGCGGGCGGCTCCGCAAATCCACACATGCGGACTCTCCGACGGACTCAAAACTCTAAGACCCAGCTCCCGAAATACGGCCCGTAAATAGGCAAACAAACCGGGACGAATTGTCGGGCCTCATGCCCTCAGACCTAGGTGAAAAGCGCTTGGACCTCACTCAAACACCGGGCAGCCCATGGCCACGCGAAGCCACAATTACGCACCGCAAACCCAGACCTCTGCTCCTTCCATAGACCCGTAAACCCTCGGACACGTTGCGGGGGATTCCCTCCTGCACCACCAGTCTCCATTTGTTCGGCCCCGGTTCTCAGCTCCAGCGGGTGCTCTCTCGGTCTCCACAGACGCTCGTTCACGTTCTGCCCTTTGAGCATCCCTCTCGCACAATCCTTCCTCTGTATATTCAGGCTCGTACAGGTACGGTTGGGTTTGGATGGAAAAAAACTCCTCATCAGAGTCTTCAAAAGTTTCAGTATATTCTCCAAAAGTGGCCATTTCTGTGAGATTGAAGAAACTAGCACTGCATGCTACTCTGCGTCTGTAGCAATGACAGCAGGTAAACAAACTATTATAGAACCGGTAGCCTAACTTATAAGTGCTAGGTGATATCACTCCGCTGCTGCCATAGCCTACTAGGAAGTATGACAGGCTGCTGCTGCTGCTGAGACATAAATCTATAAAAATGCAAGGTTGGTTTCAAACATTCTATCAACACAGATATGTACATCGATAGTCTGCCATTACAATGGATTTGCCTCGGGTGCACTGTGGAGTGGGCACTGTTTTTAATGCCATGCTAGTGTAGCGGGTCCCAGCTAGGCCGCCGCTGACAGATATATAGATAATCTTGACTGGAGTGCTGTAAACTGGAAACACTGGACAGCAATAAGAGAAACAGGACAGCTACTGCTCATTCTCCAAGTCCATCGGATTATATTTATTCTCACATTCATGTTAAACTTTAAACTGCAATCATGAATCATTTCTGTTATTTTGTTTGCATTAAAGCACTGGTATATAAACCATATGTAGATAACATTCACATAGGGCCGTCTGACTTTTTTCTGCCTTTCAAGTCCCACTTTACCTCCATCCACCAGTCTTCTTCTTCCAGATCAGGGGCCTCATTTATAAAACTGTGTGTAGGATCCTTACTAAAAGTGTACGTACGCACAAAAGCCAAAGTTTGCGTGCGCCCAAAAAAAATCGGATTTATAAAACTGTGCGCATGCAAGCTGTTCGCAATGTTCCCTTTATAAATCACAGGATCACCTACAAGTGTGCGTACCTGAATCCCGCCCTGTATACGCCCACATTTTACTATATTAATGAGCCGGCATGCAATTGTTTCTGTGTTTTGAATCACAGCGACAGGTCAGAAAATAATTTAATTTAGTGGCCACAGCAGCGGGATCACGAATAAAAAGACGCAGTGCTAGTGGCAACACATTGCTGCTGCAGTCAACGGCGTCAGTGGGACGGAGCGGACGGTGATCTGAAGGTAAATGACATCTTTCAGCTCCTAACATGGATTTAATGTATTGCTAGAGTATTTGAGGAAGTTTGATTTTGATGTGACTTTGACGGGGATTGTGTCCGCAAACGAGGGAGACACAGACGCGACTGAGACCAGAGGTATAAGGGTGAACAGATTTTAAACTTTTATTGTATATAAAACAAAACGTTAAATAGTTTTTGTCCTTCCAGAGTTTGCAGCGTGTGGCTTAGAGGAGGGTGATGTGAGGAGGGTGACGGTGAGGAGGGTGATGTGAGGAGGGTGATGGTGACGGGCCCTCGGCACAGCGTCCAGGTCCGGCACAAAGCAGCAGTGCACCCCGGGCCCATGGCAAATCAAGCGGTTGGGTGCTCACTGATGTCGTCCTGCAACTTCAGCGAGACACAATCACCGCCATCAACAACGTTGCAGATGAGCTACAGCAAACGCGCACTGTGATTAATAACATAATACGTTTACAATGAACATTGATTGTATTCTTCCTGAAATTGGGTGGCTCCCATTGGCTGTCAGCTAGGGAGGCGGGACCATAGCTGGAAGTGCAACGCAATTACCACCGAGTAAATTAACGCGAATCGGAGCAGAGAGAGCTAGCTGAATTAGCTCATTTGAGCTAACATGGCGAAACGGCGCAGACCTTACAAAAGATATTTGGAGGATTACACCGCAGAGATTTCAAGGACCACCAAATACAGATGGAAAGTAAAAGTAAGTAACAGATCATCAAAGAACATAGCAGCTAGCTTGCTGCTACAATGCAGATTAGAATCCTTTTCAATGAAGTTAGCAGAATATGACTTTCCAAAGGCTGTGGCGATGTGAGATTTTCAGGTGTGTAGTTTAAATGGCTGTTTCCAGCTGTATGCATTTGTGGACTGGTGGTCATGACAAAAACTGTGGTAGAGGAAAAATACTATCAGGTGAAATTGAAATGTTTTATTTTTAGTTTATTTGGAGACGGTACAATTTATTATACATGTAGTTCAGCAACTTTGGATCAATTCATTAGGTCGTGTGTCAAGGAGAAATTCATTAAGTCGTGTGTTAAGGAGAGATGTCGAATCTGGTTTGGTTTTCAAAGGCAATTGCTACCCATACACTATGTACAGTCTCATTTGGAGGCATCTTCCCAAAATATGTTGGGATGATTGTATGTTATAAATGCACTCAGTATACCCATGGCAAATTAAATGACTTGAGTAATAATTGAAGTTTATATTTGAACACCCCCCTTTCCAGGACAGGGCTGAACTACAGGACAACTCACAAGTTCACATGATTCCCACAGAGAAGTTACAGATGATGATGTCAAGAGCTCCTCCACGTCAAGGCTTTTGGATACTGCCTTTCAACAGGTAAATATGCAAAGCCACAGTTTTAATGTAAGTTGAATTGTTTTATGTTCAAGTTATTACAGGCATCAAATCTTGAAATATGTCAGGACATCTGTTGCCAGGATACATTCCCCCATGTATCTGGATAACCTTGTTATCCTGCTTAATTACATTTTAAGAATCTTTCCTAAACTGTACTGTCAGCTCCCCAACTAGGAACATTATCATAAGCACCTATCATATGCCACATCACTGACTTATTTTTCTCCCATAACACAACAAGCAGTTGAGGTGGAAAGCACTTTGAAGTTGTCCGAAAAATACATTTTACACCTACTCTGTTTATGATTTGATGATTGGAGTCGACATAAAGGGAGTTAATTCATCGAGTTGTTCATTGTCTTTCTCTTGTTAATCTGTAGAATACCAGTCATGATGATGACAGCAACACAGATGGTCACATGAGTTACACATTGACTATTGGAGAGGAAGAACTCAACAATTCCAGCAATGAAGATGAACTTGATAATGAGAACTCTTCCACCACCACCCTGTTGGATATGGACATTCAAGAGGTATACTGAAGGTGGGGGGGGATACACTAGGCCAACTCTGTTAGTATAGTAATACACATCAGAGGGCCTCCCTTGACACCCTTACTGAGGTGTCAACAGTGCACACATTTTACAATAGATATAGTTAGAGGTTTACTGGAATAGTTGAGTGTGTTCCTACCACCTAATGGACTATTTAGCATTTTGAGCTACCCTCTAGCCCAGGGGTGTTAAACTTACAGCGGCCTGCGAGATGATTTCCAACGTATAAAAATAGCCAATATAATTATTTGTGCTGTGTACATTTTCAGAATATGCTTGAAGTTGCCATTATTTTTATGCCATGATTTTACCGGTCCGGCCCACTTGGGAATAGATTTTCCTCCATGTGGCCCCTGAGCTAAAATGAGTTTGACACCCCTGCCCTTGCCTAACCAAAGTGTAGACAAATGACAACATTGTCAGCAAAAGGCAAACGTTACAGCAAACTGCCTGCACATTTTCAATCATTGTCATAAACTGCACTTTTATTCTTTCTCCTTTTGTTCATAATGTAGAATAATAAAGATATCCACATTGACACAGAAGAACACTGGAGTGACACTTCCAGCTGTGAAGATGAAGATGATGAACTCGACACTGAAAGACCAACCACAAGCCAATTAGATGTGGACATCTCAGAGGTGCACCATTCTATCTGGTAGTTTATATACCTTTTCTTAATATAAATGTCTACTCTTAATTATTCCTTCAAGTAATCATTTTCTCTTGTCAACCTGTAGAATAAGGAGGCCCTGTCACATTCTTAAGAGGACTCGATTGGTGCTGCCATTGATGAAGCTGAAAACCATACTGATGATGATGACGTGGTGGAGGAGGAAAGACACCTGAATTTCCAGTGGTATGTAGAAAGTGGTTCAAGAACACATTGTTAGTAGTTACTGTTCGGCCATTTCATAAAATTGGAACACTATATGTGCTAACTGTTACTCATTCTAATTTATACATGCTTTTCCTCTTCTTTTTTTCATATATCCATAGAGCAGTGAAGCCCAAGCAGATGGTGACCAGCCCCTTTATCCTGGTGTTGGGACCTAACCGTTAGGACTACACAATGCGGCCTACAAAGCCTACACAATGCGGCCAGACAAAGAGACAAAGGAGATAAAAAACTACAACCACCATTTTAGTGTCACCTCCACCTGGTCGCGAGATATGACGTCACACCCCCGGGGCCCGATTGGCTGACGACTGAATGGGACTCCAGGGGGTCCCCCGGACCAGCCGTGAGCTATAAATCCCGTGGCCACCAGAAAAACGTTCTCTCTCCAAAGTAACTCGCGTTACGCCAGGAGGTGAACATAACGTCTGTAGCGTTTTCCTTTGTCCTAGGCCGCAGTCTTTTCCCCAAACTCGCTGGACGAGCAACAGACTGTTTTACCCCTCTTTTTCTCTACTCGTGTTATTTTTCTTTTGTTTATCATTTTGGATCCCGAGGAGACCACCGCGACAGCGCGACTCTCCCGTTCCCCGCGGTAAGAAGAAAACTTTCTTCGTCCCAGCTGCCAGCAGAACGGATAACTCGACCCGTCTTTGTCTGAAATCAGCTGACTAAATCGCCGAGCCCCGCGATTGTTCATCATTTCCCTGCAGAAGGAAGAATAACTAACGGTTTTCTTCAACCAATTGGATCCAGCGCTGAACGAGCGCCCACGAACCACTGTCCGCTGCTGGCGTCAAGGAACGCCTCACCGCACGGGACGAAACCCTCACATCGACACATCTCACATCGACAAAAGTAAGAGGCTATTTGTCTGGGCAGAAGCAGAGATTCGATAGTGTAGGACATGCTTGTAATTCTTGTTTATGTGTTTTAAGTTCTGATCGCGGACCGCCGAGTCCGTTTGTTCATGTGCTGTTGTATCTGAATGCTGATCGTGTACCCACGCAGCTGGGTTGATTTCTGTAACAGTGTTTTTGACTAAACCTCAGCCATATTCGCGAGCTCAGAAAGCCTCTACTATCAGTTAAGAGACCGGTCTCGCGGAATAAACGCCAGTTCATTTACGCGCGCCCGGGTGATAGCGGCACGTTTTCTGGGTCTCAGAATATCGCTCGCGCGTTCTCTCTCTCTTTGTTTGTGTCCCGCTAACACACACACACACACACACATACACGCCGCACACACGTGTCCTAAGCCAGCTGTTCCCGGCCGACGCTAGGGACATAGCTACATCTGGTGGCTATACACGGCTATCTCTCTCTCTCTCTCTCTCGCTACTCAAATGGACGTCAGTGGCACCGCCCCTGAACGCTGCGAGGAATAGCTCCATCTGGTGGCCGCACATAGCCATCTCTCTCTCTCTCGCTCCCTCTCTCTCGAATCGCACATAACACACACACGCCCATGCACATGCACACACATACGCACACACACACACACACTCCACGTGTGTCTCTCCCTTTGTTCAGCTTAGCTTTGTGTGTTAGGTAGTTAGGTAATAAGGCTTTGTTAATTGCATTGTTATTGATTGTGATCATTATTACTGATTTTAATAAATCTTATCATATTATAACTAGCGGTCTCTTGTGCTTGTTGTGTATATGTCACTGGATAACAGCAGGTTGTGAAGGCTAGTGCTTGAATTTCACGCCCTTCTTAATCATTAGATTGTTCTTATGCTTCCATGCCAATGGTCACGATGATTGGCATGTGAGTATAAAACATTTATAGTGAGACTGAATACAGTTTTAGGTTATCTTTTCCCTGATCCCAGGGTGGTGCCCCGTTTATTCATGATCATATCATGATAATATATAAAATATAATTATTAATATATTGATATTAATAATTAGCTGTTGATAACCAAATCTGCTCCTGCTACAACCCCAACACTGGTGCACCTGTTTCAAAGGGAGAAAGTTTATTGATGCTGATGTCCTATGTGCTACGGAACAATTTAACAGGCGAAGCACTTACTCATTTACTGGAACTGTTCAACCTAATGTTTCCAGGTTTGATTCCACCCTCACATTACCTTTTTCACAAAGAATTTGGTAGTTCATCACAGTATGAAGTTCACTTTTATTGTGAAAAATGTTTAGGATACCTTGGCACTTGTGCTCACTGTCCCTCTCTTTATACCCTTTGCAACACAGTATTTGATGCCAACACAAGTTTGAAAAAGGGCTTCTACTTCATTCCTTGTCATTCCTCTTCACGCACAGATTAAACAACTTCTGCAGGAACATGATGTCAGTGTTACTGAAAAAAGTAGATCCTTTGGTGTTTTAACTGATTTACAGTCTGGTAGAGAGTATCAAAAATTGTGTGACAATGGAGTTCTTGGAAAAGATGATTTGACCCTGATTTGGAATTGCGATGGTGCACCAGTGTTCAAAAGCTCTAAATGCAGCTTTTGGACGATTCAGTGTCAGATAATTGAACTGGAACCAGATATAAGAAAAAGGCACATTTTGATGTCCATCCATCCATCCATCCAAGCTCAAGTCATGACATCACTGGTGTGGTTGGCTTTGATAACAAGTTCAAGTCATGACATCATATTTAAAACGTTCAGATGCCCTATATGGCTTTGCTAGAAAACTCAAGTCATGACATCACATTTAGAATGTCCAGATGCCCTAAATGGCTTTGCTAGAAAACTCAAGTCATGACACCACATTTAGAATGTTCAGTTGACCTGCTTTCCTTTGATACAAAGCTGAAGTCATGACATCACTGGTGTGGTTGGCTTTGATAACAAGCTCTAGTCATGACATCACATTTAGAATGTTCAGATGCCCTATATGGCTAGGCTACAAAACTCAAGTCAAGTCATAATATTTAAATTTGTAGCTGCCATGAGTTTCTATCTATCTATCTATCTATCTATCTATCTATCTATCTATCTATCTATCTATCTATCTATCTATCCATCCAAGCTCAAGTCATGACATCACTGGTGTGGTTGGCTTTGATAACAAGTTCAAGTCATGACATCACATTTAAAACGTTCAGATGCTCTATATGGCTTTGCTAGAAAACTCAAATCATGACACCACATTTAGAATGTTCAGTTGACCTGCTTTCCTTTGATACAAAGCTGAAGTCATGACATCACTGGTGTGGTTGGCTTTGATAACAAGCTCTAGTCATGACATCATATTTAGAATGTTCAGATGCCCTAAATGGCTTTGCTAGAAAACTCAAGTCATGACATCACATTTAGAATGTCCAGATGCCCTAAATGGCTTTGCTAGAATCTCAAGTCATGACACCACATTTAGAATGTTCAGTTGACCTACTTTCCTTTGATACAAAGCTGAAGTCATGACATCACTGGTGTGGTTGGCTTTGATAACAAGCTCTAGTCATGACATCACATTTAGAATGTTCAGATGCCCTATATGGCTAGGCTACAAAACTCAAGTCAAGTCATAATATTTAAATTTGTAGCTGCCATGAGTTTCTATCTATCTATCTATCTATCTATCTATCTATCTATCTATCTATCTATCTATCTATCTATCTATCTATCTATCTATCTATCTATCTATCTATCTATCTATCTATCCATCCATCCATCCATCCATCCATCCATCCATCAAAGCTCAAGTCATGACATCACTGGTGTGGTTGGCTTTGATAACAAGCTCTAGTCATGACATCACATTTAGAATGTTCAGATGCCCTATATGGCTAGGCTACAAAACTCAAGTCAAGTCATAATATTTAAATTTGTAGCTGCCATGAGTTTCTTCTATCTATCTATCTATCTATCTATCTATCTATCTATCTATCTATCTATCTATCTATCTATCTATCTATCTATCTATCTATCTATCTATCCATCCAAGCTCAAGTCATGACATCACTGGTGTGGTTGGCTTTGATAACAAGTTCAAGTCATGACATCACATTTAAAACGTTCAGATGCTCTATATGGCTTTGCTAGAAAACTCAAATCATGACACCACATTTAGAATGTTCAGTTGACCTGCTTTCCTTTGATACAAAGCTGAAGTCATGACATCACTGGTGTGGTTGGCTTTGATAACAAGCTCTAGTCATGACATCATATTTAGAATGTTCAGATGCCCTAAATGGCTTTGCTAGAAAACTCAAGTCATGACATCACATTTAGAATGTCCAGATGCCCTAAATGGCTTTGCTAGAAAACTCAAGTCATGACACCACATTTAGAATGTTCAGTTGACCTGCTTTCCTTTGATACAAAGCTGAAGTCATGACATCACTGGTGTGGTTGGCTTTGATAACAAGCTCTAGTCATGATATCACATTTAGAATGTTCAGATGCCCTATATGGCTAGGCTACAAAACTCAAGTCAAGTCATAATATTTAAATTTGTAGCTGCCATGAGTATCTATCTATCTATCTATCTATCTATCTATCTATCTATCTATCTATCTATCTATCTATCTATCTATCTATCTATCTATCCATCGATCCATCCATCCATCCAAGCTCAAGTCATGACATCACTGGTGTGGTTGGCTTTGATAACAAGCTCGAGTCATGACATCACATTTAGAATGTTCAGATGCCCTATATGGCTAGGCTACAAAACTCAAGTCAAGTCATAATATTTAAATTTGTAGCTGCCATGAGTTTCTATCTATCTATCTATCTATCTATCTATCTATCTATCTATCTATCTATCTATCTATCTATCTATCTATCTATCTATCTATCTATCCATCCATCCATCCATCCATCCATCCATCCATCCATCAAAGCTCAAGTCATGACATCACTGGTGTGGTTGGCTTTGATAACAAGCTCTAGTCATGACATCACATTTAGAATGTTCAGATGCCCTATATGGCTAGGCTACAAAACTCAAGTCAAGTCATAATATTTAAATTTGTAGCTGCCATGAGTTTCTATCTATCTATCTATCTATCTATCTATCTATCTATCTATCTATCTATCCATCCATCCATCCATCCAAGCTCAAGTCATGACATCACTGGTGTGGTTGGCTTTGATAACAAATTCAAGTCATGACATCACATTTAAAACGTTCAGATGCCCTATATGGCTTTGCTAGAAAACTCAAATCATGACACCACATTTAGAATGTTCAGTTGACCTGCTTTCCTTTGATACAAAGCTGCGGTCATGACATCACTGGTGTGGTTGGCTTTGATAACAAGCTCCAGTCATGACATCACATTTAGAATGTTCAGATGCCCTATATGGCTTTGCTAGAAAACTCAAGTCATGACATCACATTTAGAATGTCCAGATGCCCTAAATGGCTTTGCTAGAAAACTCAAGTCATGACACCACATTTAGAATGTTCAGTTGACCTGCTTTCCTTTGATACAAAGCTGAAGTCATGACATCACTGGTGTGGTTGGCTTTGATAACAAGCTCTATTCATGACATCACATTTAGAATGTTCAGATGCCCTATATGGCTAGGCTACAAAACTCAAGTCAAGTCATAATATTTAAATTTGTAGCTGCCATGAGTTTCTATCTATCTATCTATCTATCTATCTATCTATCTATCTATCTATCTATCTATCCATCCAAGCTCAAGTCATGACATCACTGGTGTGGTTGGCTTTGATAACAAGTTCAAGTCATGACATCACATTTAAAACGTTCAGATGCTCTATATGGCTTTGCTAGAAAACTCAAATCATGACACCACATTTAGAATGTTCAGTTGACCTGCTTTCCTTTGATACAAAGCTGAAGTCATGACATCACTGGTGTGGTTGGCTTTGATAACAAGCTCTAGTCATGACATCATATTTAGAATGTTCAGATGCCCTAAATGGCTTTGCTAGAAAACTCAAGTCATGACATCACATTTAGAATGTCCAGATGCCCTAAATGGCTTTGCTAGAAAACTCAAGTCATGACACCACATTTAGAATGTTCAGTTGACCTGCTTTCCTTTGATACAAAGCTGAAGTCATGACATCACTGGTGTGGTTGGCTTTGATAACAAGCTCTAGTCATGATATCACATTTAGAATGTTCAGATGCCCTATATGGCTAGGCTACAAAACTCAAGTCAAGTCATAATATTTAAATTTGTAGCTGCCATGAGTATCTATCTATCTATCTATCTATCTATCTATCTATCTATCTATCTATCTATCTATCTATCTATCTATCTATCTATCTATCTATCTATCTATCTATCTATCTATCTATCCATCGATCCATCCATCCATCCAAGCTCAAGTCATGACATCACTGGTGTGGTTGGCTTTGATAACAAGCTCGAGTCATGACATCACATTTAGAATGTTCAGATGCCCTATATGGCTAGGCTACAAAACTCAAGTCAAGTCATAATATTTAAATTTGTAGCTGCCATGAGTTTCTATCTATCTATCTATTATTATCTTTATCTATCTATCTATCTATCTATCTATCTATCTATCTATCTATCTATCTATCTATCTATCTATCTATCTATCTATCCTCCATCCATCCATCCATCCATCCATCCATCCATCAAAGCTCAAGTCATGACATCACTGGTGTGGTTGGCTTTGATAACAAGCTCTAGTCATGACATCACATTTAGAATGTTCAGATGCCCTATATGGCTAGGCTACAAAACTCAAGTCAAGTCATAATATTTA